>QLOD02136078.1:0-52188 GCA_003260245.2 Sideroxylon spinosum | reverse complement strand
TCATTATATTTATTTTGATCAAATTAATAATACTGTTAACGATGGCTAAAAACGTCAAAAACAAGAGGTTTACAGGGAGATAACTTTTAGCTAGCCCTGGGGGTGCCCAAAAATTATCCCCAAGGGGGGCGAAAATTAAGGAGGGGTGAAAGTTAAGAGGGGAGAAGAGGGGGGAAAAAACCCATCCAAGCAATGCCAAAAAAGTGGGACCCACACCTAAGAGGGGGTAAAAGATTTTACCCCCTCATTTTCCTTCATCCAAGCATGCCCTAAAGGTAATTTTATAGTATTAAATTAGTGAAAAGTTATTTTTTGAATAAAAAATTTAATAGAAGGGGTCTGGGTGAATTTAATACAAACTTTAAGGATTTAAGTGCTATAATATGTTAAATGGCGGTTTTTCACCAACCCAAAAGCTGTCATTTGAAATGGTGTTTCTTGATTGCCCACCAATAGAACCGAGTTGGGCTGTAATGGGATATGTCTGTCAGTACTTTTAAGTACAAAGAACACATTCAACAGGAGAAAACCACGAGATATCATTAGATTATGAGATTTTGCATAACAGAATCATTTTACCATTAGAACATCCATGCAATTATATAATACAAATTTCACATATAAAATAAAATAATGATGATAATAATATAGATTTTTAGGATGAACTCTTTAACAAAAATATAGAAAAATTATCTTATAACACGGCAAGAAGGTCAAGCAAAATATAGGTATTTGTTTAACATCAATAAACAAGAAGAGCAGACAGAGCTTTTAGTCTCAATGAGACCAAGAGATAAGAAAAAGCTGAAGCTAGTCAAAACTTTATTCCATTGCTAAAGAGCTAAACATCTGTGCACATAATTTACATTAATACACATATTTTATACTCAAAACGTTATACACACTACCGTTCGTGACAAGCGAGAGATTATACATGCTTTCTGCTACTAATAATAGGTTTGTGCAAGTAAAATTATATTGAAGAAGAAAGAACAAAGTAATTGAAAGTTACATCGAGCAAGGGTTCAATTGCTGGAAGATTTTCTGCTAAGGATGGAAGGTGATGAGTTTGAAATTTCTTGGCCAAATCTCACTTATCTTGTTCAGTAAAAGCATTTGCTCAGTCTTCAGCTGGATAATGTACTCTTCTGGCATGTCATGGAGGCTTTGTAGCTCACTCAAAGATGCTGAGAGTCCTTCAAGATTCGCATTCTCAATTAAGGATTGAAACTTGACCATCATTTGTTTCATTTGTTAAACCCATTTTGAACAGAATTCATAATAGATGGTTTCGCATATTTTAGGTAATAATTTGAAATGCAATGGAAATTTTGGAACTATGCAATTTGCATCAATCAGATGTGGCACTAAACCCACACATGAAAGGTTTTCTAAAAGACCAGCAAAAATTCATCACCTGGCCTGAAATTTGGTGTGCTTTAACTGAGCCTGACTCTGAATCTAAACTTGGTCTATTCTCTAGTTCTGGGGGAATCCTGATTGTTCATTTCATTTTCCTTTTGTATCTACCCAACCAACCTAATTGGTCAAATAGGTGCTGAGCTACAACCAAGTACAATTTACATTACTTCATATGGAATGAATTGAGTCTTTATAGCCATTTGAGAACCAGAGTGAGTAGGATCATAAAAAACAACAAAAATAGATGAGGAAATAGGTTACCTTGATGCAACTGAGAGAACCCATCCTCTGCAATAGTCTTCTTTCCTTCAGAAAATGTTCTCTCAAGGAAAGATAGCCTTCTGCTCTCAAGTCCCATGTAAATGGAGTCTGCTGCTTCATCAGTAAGTAGAAGGTATAAATAGGTTCTGTGCACCAATGACACATTGGAAGCATCCCAAAGTTTAAAAATTTCTCCTTGAAGCCTATTGAATTTTGAGGGCTAGTTTGATGAACTCTTAGAAGCTTCTTCTATTGGATCCAAGCCAACATCTTTTAAACTTTTAGAAGAGTAATTCAACTTCTCCTCGAGTCCCTGTTTAAAACTTCTCCTTGTACCATTGAATCTCCATCGTCTCCAACTAGTTGTAGCAAATCCTGAACCTGAGATTGAGCAAAGTCCCGTTGCTCAGTCAGATCTATTATCTCCTTCTCCAACTACAAGAACAAATAAAAGGAATTTAAGTGTTAGTTCATAGGATAAATGTTGCTTCTCATATGAAAGGAAAAACCTGTATGCCAACATAAATTTTCACTTACTCATGAATCACTATTAAAATATTAGTACCCAAAAGTTTCCGCTTAACTTTCCCAAAATTGAGCTTTATGTGAAAATAATGAAACTCTAGACTATCGTAGTCAAATAGTCAAATTAATTGAAATTAAAAGGGTTTCCAAATGTGGCATGATAGAGGTACACAAAAATTTTCAGCATTTTCCATATGGTCAACCAGTCAAGTTGTTGAACATATCCCATATTATAGTATTCAAAACTGTGCATGCCAACTATGTACTTAATTTACATAGTTACTCCACAGATTTCATATTTTAAAATTGATCTTGTCTATGAGGTTAGACGTTGCTGTAATTACAACTATCACTCACTTGTAATAGTTAAAGAATAGCAAAATCAATCTACTTTTAGGCCACAAAATTCAGTCTGATCCATAGGGTTTTGGTTCTTAAAGATAAAAATGAGCAACAAATGATGTTCGGAAGCCAAGAAGTTGGTATGGCTGCATGAAAACATATGCTGATCGAAGTAATTAAAATATTTACATAAGACTAAAATGACAGAGACTAGTCCCTTGGGATGGAAAAGGATATCAGAAAGAAATAAAATGAAATTAATGTAAAATTTAGTGAAAACAGGAAGAAACGAAAAGCAAAGAACCCATTGTAAATGATGGTAAGTAACACATAAAAGTAATGAAACTGGATTCACAAGTAAAGCAATTCAGAATCATGTGACACAACAGAAGAAGAACCTGGACAATTCAATTCACTCTCCAATCTAGTTAACTCTCTATGCAGATGCTTTATGAATGCTTTATTTGACAAGATTACATTAACTTGAATTTAAAAGGAATATGTCCATTTCTTCCCTTGCTATACTATCCACATAACAATATAAATGAGAGCAAACATGATTAGAAATCTTACAATTAGCAAGAATGTTCAGAGTAAAAAATCATAAAAGTAAACCAACAAAAATGAAGAAAAAAAAATAAAAAAAAAAAGAGAGAAGTGAACAAGGAAAGAATAAAAGAACAAAATTTCACTGAAATACATACATTATCAATCCGAATCAATTTAAAAGGGCCAATATAAATAAATTTTCTCTTATTAAGCTCTTCATTATATCCCAAAGCAGTGTACTAGACAGAGGTACATATGATAGTAATCATGCTTAAAGCAGTGTAAGGCAGTTCTCCAAGAGGCTAGGCACATAGACACACTCAAAACACTGGCTCAAGTTTTTAATCATCTTGAAAATAGGATTGCCTTCAACAGAATAAACAATTGACCATAATAAGCATCCTAATTGATACATATGGTTTGACTCTGAATCAAAAAAATAAACAATTTTAGCCCCACACAATTCTAGACTAAACAATGATTTTCCAAAGCACCATTGGATTGAATGGTCATTATTTTGCCTTGTTTAGGCTAGACTTTCACAAAATTTTCCTTTTGCGCTTGGGTGGCATCCCCATGACGCCTTTTAATAAAATTCTTTGACTCATTAGGTAAAAAAATAGATATGTTAATATTCCATAACAAGTTAAACTGGAAACTATTTTCAAAGGTACAACATACTAGAAATGTTTACCTCACCAATTAGAAAAAAAAAAAAGCATACCCGTGAGATCATTGTGGTACCAGAATACCCAAGTTTTTAGAGGCACTATATGTCCAAAAGCTATTCTCATATCCATCTAAAAGACCCTGTTTGATTACCTCAACATCCTTCTCCTGTGTTGGGGATCGAAAATGCAATTAACAAGAAACATTTTAAACCTTTTTATTGTAATACAACAACATACGAAAACTGATGATATGCCCAACAACCAATAATTGAATTTCAAATAATTTTACCATTCTCAAGATGACCTTGAGTTCCTCTACACCTATGATGCATTTTCATTTTTTAAATATATATCTATATATATTGGATAACTAAAACAATATTTTACACAGGCAAAAAGTGCCAAAGGATGCTACATTGAATTTTTGATATATTGTCTTAAATCAAAGCAAGACAAGTACCTGCACGAAACTTCCGTTGAGAGATACAAGACGACGTGAAGCTTGGTGAGAGAGACGAGATTCGTGCAACTTTCCGGTGAGAGAGATGAGAGCTCACATGGGAGAACGAGAAAGGAATTGAACGAGGGCCCAGAGAGAAGTATCTCGGCTTTTTGAAATCGTAAGTGGACATTTCGATGGAAAGGGTTTCGGGTTTTAGTGACTCTCATGAACCGCCTTTTGAAATGGCGGTTCTAAAAGATGCCACATAAAGCCTTTATGCCTTTGTTCTTGTCTTTGTTCTTGGTTATATATTGGCTAAGAAATGCCTTTTGAAATGGTGGTTCTACACTGAAGAAGCGCTATCTCAAATTGTGATTCTTTGTACTGGTTACCAAGAAGTGCCATTTGGCGATTTTATAAACCAACAACCGCCTTTTCATTAACAGCACATTCCAAATTTTTGTTCTTCCAACAACATTTCCATAAAAAGTGAATAAAACATCAATAAAAAAAAAAAATCAGGAATTAAGTGCTCCGTACATGAACCACTGTTGAATAATTAAAGGTGCATAGATAATGAATACAAATCTCCATCCACACTTATTTAATTAAAGGTGCATAGATAAGCATGTTGACCAAGGCAGCGTTTGGAGTGTTGAAAAATAACAAAAATTAACAAAATATAATTTGGTAATTTTTTGACATTTAATGCATAGTCACCAAATCATGTTTATTAGAAATAAATAATGCATTTTTTTATTTTTGCATCAATTTTTGGAGAGAGAATCCATTTGAATGATTTTTTTTTTTTGTTCGTTTGAATGGTTTTATGTCTAAATTTATTGAAAGTTAGTTGAAAATTTTTTGAGATTTGTAAACAAGTTATTGGGGTTTGTAAAAAGTTTATTAGGATTTATAAAAAATTATTGGGATATGTAGTTGTATATAAATTTATAAAAATTAGGACAAAATGTGCTAGAGTTTAGAGGTGTTTAGAGATTTTTCTCAACTTTAGCACGTCAAATACACCCTAAGTAAATAAATCCAACCGAACAGTGCAAATAAATAATTAATTCTTGATTAAAAATCAAAATTAAATTAACAAAATTAAACTAAATTAGAATATTGATTATCCTAAATTAAAATTAACTAAATACTACCTAAATGAACCGAACAAAATTTAAATAAAGGCATGATAATCACAAAATAGCATTCAAACAATTGAGTGAAACATAAAAGAAAATCATAAAATAAAATAAAATAAAATAAAACATGAATTGCTAAAAAATTACTAAGAAATCGAATTGAAATTTAGGTTTGAAACAGTTGCAGAAAAATGAAAATTAACAGGAGCAGAAATTTTGAATTCTGGAACAAAGAATTATGAATGTAGACTCAAAAAACTAAAATTAAATTTTAAAATATACACTAATCTACTTTACTAACTAAATCGAAATGGAAATTTTGGAAAAAGAAACTAATCTAATTGCTAAATTTTGGGTTTTTAGTGCTTTTGCCATGGAGATATTTCTATATAATAAAATAAGAGAATTTTTGAAACTAAAAATTATTTTTTTTTCCATTCAATGATTGGGATTATTTTTTATATTTTTAATTTTCCGTTCAATTCTTGTTTTAGTAAACGTACTACCATTTATCTCATAAAACAGTTTGGACATTTTAAATTTTAAGATAGAGATCATACGTAAATCAAAAATGCCAACTTAAATTCCACCTAATTCTGATTTCCAAAAAATTGAATCTTTTAAATTAAATTACTATAATTTATGTTTTCTTTTATGGTGTTTATCAAAAAATAATTAGGGAGAGAGACTAAAATACATGTAATAGCTGTTAAAACCTAAAGTTTTGGGGAAAAAATTAAAACTCATGAATTATTATAATTTTTTCGATTTGAATTTGTTGTTCAAAGTTTTAAGTATTTATGAGTTAAAGTAATTAATAGTGTGTCTATGTAACTTGATGGTATGTATATGTAACTAATCTACTGCTGTAGGTGTTTGTGGCTCACTCTCTCTCTCACTTCTCTCCTCTGATCTCGTAGCTTCCTTTTACAGACATTGAAGAGATGAGGTTGAATTGCCCATCTGATTTAGGCTATGTAGAACGTAATAAGTGTCACATCTCAAATTAAGGATTAGATCGACTGTGAACCACAGTGTCTTCGTTCATAGCTATGCAAACCTTTACAAACCTAAACTACTAACATTTATACGAAAAATAAAATCTTAAATGTCAAACATATTTCTTCAAAAAAAATTAACCAACTAGTCTATAACGATAAACAGTCCTAAAATTTAGATAATTTAATAATAACTAAACTCTTAAATCAAAACAAATCACTAAATATTCCTAAAGGAGATTACAGACTTATGATGTCACACTTTCAAACTAATCTATAATTCCCGACTATGATCTTTTTATTTTACCTGAAAAATGTTAAAAATGAGGAATGAGTTAAAAATCCAGTAAATGGATTGCCAAGTCAAAAATAATAATAGTAATTTGAAAATAATAAATTTTCAAATAACCAATAAAAATATTTCAAGTAAAAACAATGTCCATATATAAACGATAGTGATTTTAAAACCCGTACATCAGCAAGTAATAATATTCATTAATTAACTCGTCAATCACAACAGTGACAATAAATATTAATGTATGAATTATCCGTAGGAATTAGATATCGAGTGTGCTAATATAACTTATTATGGGCAGTGCCAATTGGATCTAACATTGTACACCCAATCTGGTGCCTGAGTTTTTTCCTAAGTCAATTCGATTGAGGTCACCATGATTTTTACGGGTTTGTTCCTACAATCATTGAGAACTAGGGGTCACCATAATTTTCACAGGCCTGCTCAATTCACATCACTTAATGTGTCTGACCCCTAGACTTTTATTTCAATTCTAATAACCACAAAATAATTATTCATCATAATCTCATAAATTCTAAAACCCATAATTCCAAAACTGAACATAAATGTTTAAACTATTTTTCCTGTACTCAATGGTATAAAACAAAGAATTACTTATCCAAATAAATGTATTTTCACAAGTGCCGGTTCATAAAAATCCAACCTTTAAAACATATATGCATGGATCAATTTATAAATTTTAATACTAGTAAGGTAAACCATTCACCTGAAATCCAAAGATGTACATGTAAAATAACCAAGATAATCAGTCACAATCCTGATTATACTAATATAAATATCTATTATTTTAAAAGCCTATATAAAATTAAAATAAAATTATTAACTCCGAACTCCCTCTACAAAAATAATTAATAAGTCTTTCATTGAATAATTTTAATAAACACCGACCAAATCTTGTGTAGCAACCTTTTTTTTTTAAAGTCAACACTTCATCATATATGTATAATAGATGCACACAAGTATACGATTGAATTCATAGGTAAGTTTTCCATTTCAATTTCACGGTTTTACAAATCAATCAATTATTTTTTTCTCCTTGAGAAGTACAGATCTTTCTGCAAAACTCTTCCGACTTGATGCCGCCCCTGAATCCACAAGTATTTCATATTTGTCTGAGGATCCGCATAGCTCTCGATTTATGTTTTATTTATCCATTCCTACGCAACAACTTTCATCAATATAATCCTAATATTATATATATACACATATACATATGTGTATGCCTTTAGTGATGTACTGTGGTAGTCGTCTTTTTTTTTTTTTTTTGAAAACCCTAATATATATACGCATATATGTATATAGATATTAATCTCCAATCTTTTTTATTAATAATTTGGAAGGAAAAGTAATAAATACTAGTATTTGGGTTTCTTCTTCAATCTTCACCAACATGCGCAGTTTTCATCTTTCTCTCCTTCTATTTCTTGTTTAATGTATAATAAATAAAACCTTGATTGATAAACTCTGTATATAAAATATATATAATTTTTTTAATCAGGTATCATCACGTTCATATAAATTATGGTGGATCTCTAATTATATATTCATAATAAAAGTAATTTCTTAAAATATCTAATAATCTACACTTATTTAAAAATAATTAAATTAATAATTTAAATATTATTTAAATAAATATAATTAATTTATGTAATAAAAATATAATTCATAAATAATTAAATATATGGGTTAGAACAATTAGGATTTGAATTGTTCCTGCATCGTAGAAAACAAATCGCAGTAGAATCAGCTGGTGCACAGCGAAAAGGCGTTTGGACGGCAATCCTGTGTCTAGATGGCAGCTGCTATCTTTGATTTTTTCTTTTTTACTTTTTGCTTTCGTGCAATATAATAAAACTAATTAGCAAATTAAAAATTTAATTAATACATGTTGACTTAATAGAAAATACTAATTAATATAAAATTAGAAAAGACTTGCAATTAACTCTTAAAATCTATTCATTTAGTTATTTTTAATGTCATTTTAAAGAGTCTAGGTTAAAATTGAAAATGATAAATATATTTAAAAATTTTATTGATTTACTCTAAAAGTATAATAAAATTAGTAATAAATATCTTTGTAAAATGTCATATTTAGAGCTCAATTAGTATCCTCAGTTTTTTTTTTTTTTTGTTTAATTTCATGTATGCACGTTGGACTTGTAATTGTTACATATTTATAATTTTTGGTTTTGAATCGAATTTTTTTAAGGGTGGAACTATTTGCACACTATTAATTTTCTTTTACACTCCACTTTACTTTTCATTAATTGAAATTACACAATGACCTATTTTCTTTTTTATCATATGTTATACATAATTATAATATTATAAATAACCTTATGCAAAAATTCAAACTAAAGCATAACTACAATAAAATAGTACCTTTGGTTTACAATAGCAAATATTTTTTTAAAACAAAATATTGAGAAGACAATTATCAAAAATAATTAAACAATTGTCTTTCTAAATTTTTAACAAACGGATGATTACCATCTTAATTTCTTTAAAAAAAAATCCATTTATGACATATAAGTAAACTTATTATGATAAATATTTGTAATCCTAGATTTTTCTTTTTGAAAATATATTTCCTATTATAAAAAAAATAAGTTTTTAGAATAACGTACTTACGGTTTGTTTGATATTTCTCGGTTTTTTTTTTTCTTAGAAGTTAATTTTTTTGGTACATTAATTTACTTATTTTGATCTCTTTTTTTTTTTTAATTCATATAAACTCCGAATAAATGACTTGAAAAAGATGATAAAATTTTTTTTTTTGGGATAATTGAGGGGGTCAGCTTGCGGTAACTCAACTAATCTTTGGAAATCCTGAATTTAATGACTAGGTGAACCTTCAGTGGCCATAAAAAGACTCAAATTAGTTATCATACTGGGTGAACTCTCGTAATCCTATGGAAACTCAAACCACTGATAATTGGGGAATAAAGTCTTACCTATTGGTGTAGCCTTCAAGGTTAGATGATAAAAGTTTGTAAAGAGAAATAAACAGAGAAAATTAATTTTCTTGTTTGATTGTTAAGTTTAAAAATAAAATAAAATAAAATAAGAATTATTTTAATAAGTCGAAGTTCAGGAATAAGGCATTCAGTGACGAGTTGAACGTCTGAGTTGAGATCAAGAATGTTGGGTTAGACTGGAAAAAGATCTGAAAAAATCATATTATATTATTTATATAACCTTCGTTTTGCCGAATATATTTCTAATCTTTCCCGTCAGAAAACATACCGCCAGTCCACTGCTCTGTACTCTTGTTAAAAATATAAGTACAAATAAAATTTATTTTAGTTGATAAAACAATTTTTTTTATTCTATTGTACCAAACTCTTCAAATTTCTAAATATTTATTTACGAAGGATAATTATGTCATTTCAATTTACACATAAAAATAAATAAGTAAAAGGATTAGTTTTGTAATTTCAATTAATGTAAAAATAAAGTTGAGTACAATATACTATTTATGAAGCGTAAATAAACTCAGATTTTTTTTTAAATAATAAATTCGTTGTGGTTTAGTATGAAACTGATTCAACGTGCTTCATACACAACCTTGATTGCAATTCCGAGAATCCACTAGAATTCTAATCAAAACGAGGGGAGGAAAAAAAAAAAAATCACTTGCTATAATATTGAAACCAAGGAATTAAGTGCCCCGGACCGTCGACGATTTTTGAACAATTAAAGGTGCATAGATAAAGATTACAAATCTCAATCTATACTTATTCAATTAATTAAAGGTGCATAGATAAGCATGTTAAAGAGTAACAGACATTAATCATGCTATACTACTGCTTGTGTGGACTTCCTTAATGAACTTATTAGATGCGGATGGGTGTCAGCCATTGCTGGTTAGGATTCCCATGGGGCTCATAGAGAATGATTGAGCGAAGAGTGACATTGCTGTCGTTGACGTCCATAACTAGTTTAGCGTATGGGTTTAAGATGGTGAGATCGGTACTATTGAATACCCAACGCTGATTGTTCGACCCTATACATTTAAGGATGACGATGAGATCATGGGATCTGTGGCCATTGGAGGTAAGACATAGGCTACGATCACTGTCTACTCGGATGGTGCCGTCCCCATAGATCGCCCACCGTTGCTGCTGCCTGTCGACCACACATTCTTCCAACCACACTGCCTTTTTCTCATCGTTAACCTGCAAGCACGATTCATTATACCCCACAATGTAAGTAACCAAGGGCTTTATATTTCCCACACTCCAACCTTGGCTAGCCTCGTAGGTATTATTAAGCTCTACCAACAGTTTGGTACCCGGAGTAGCTGCAGGAGCCGTCAAAACGAGTCCAGAGCGAGGATTGGTTATGCTGCCATCAATAGATACTACCCATTTGGTGGCGTCCGGAGCAGCCTTAGAACAGTTGTGTATCACTACATAGGATCCGGGGTTAAACCCATAGGTAGTCATGCATTTATCCAACGACTGGATTGTTCCGTCTGTGCGGAACGTCCATTGTTGGTTCCTCTGTCCTCTACATTTCCACAGCTGGATGGTATTCCCATCCTTGTCCCTCCTATCCTTCACATCTACACAAAATCCATCACGACCACTGATGAGTCTGGTGGTCTCTCGTACCTTACAAAGATCAGGATCAACGGGCATCCTTACCATGGGATTGGGAGCTGCTGCTGGCAATAAGGGCTGGGAGCATCGGTCGAGAAGAACCGCTACCATGGTATAACGGCTGAGTGTATTAATGTTTTCTATTTCCAAGGGAGAAAAAGTATCATCTTCTTGAAGCTGAACGCTCTGCGAGAAGAACACTCCGCCAAAAGCCCGCTGGACCTCCAACGACATATTCGACCATTGGTCCTCCATACTCACAATCAAACCGCTTGGTGTAAAAGTGGTTTCATTGGATATGCTTCTGCGGACTCGTTCCTCAATGTATCTGAATTTTGCCGCTTCCGAGACCATCTGCGTGACCACAACGAGTGTGTTGGCAATGACCCATTCGGCAACGAACTCAACGTTCCACAAAATTGTGGCGGAGACATCTAGGTTTCTGAGTCCCAGGGGGATAGACTTCCTTGAAATTTTTCCCACGGTCTCAAGGCTGTTATGGTCGCCGGTGAAGGGTAACTTGGTTTGGGTGGTGCCGACAAATAAATTGTCCGTTTGAAGTTTGGAAGCGTCCTTGAAAAAGTAGGATCTTTTGCTATTCACGCCGCTAAAAGCCACCACATCAAGGTTCGTTACATCTACTGCAAAGCTGACGGTGGCGCCGTCGCGAGTGTTGACGTTGGCCAGAACGAACCGCTCATCCACCGGTACTCGATGGTCGGGACGCAGCACCGGTAGAATGCATTTTTTTGGATCGAATGTCGGTTTCACAAGCTTTTGCAGTTCGGCTATAAAGTCTCTGTATTTCTCCCAGGTGGCACTCGCCACTTTGAAGCCGACGGAGGGATATTCCACCGTGGCACCGCCATGGATACCAAGGCTGCAGAGAACAAGAATGTAGAAGAATATTCTCATCTTGATATAATTGCTAGCTGCTAATTGCTTGAACTTGGCCAGGTTAATGCACCTTTGGTTTGTTTTTATAGTACAACTTCGTCAGATTGCAGTTGCAGTACTTGCAGTCGCAGTTGTATTTGAAAAAAAAATTAAAAAAATTAATGCATGTGTTAACGAGAAGATTAGAATAAAGTGATTTGTGTCGAGATTTGTTTTCTTCCCTTTCCCTGCATAATTAATTCTTAAGCCTCCAGCCCAAATAAAGCTTCATTTCCACGACAATCCACCACGTGCCGTGTTTTACTTTTCTTCTTTTTTTTTTTTTCCTTTTCTCCTTCCTCTTTTTTCTTTTTTTTCCTTTTTAGTCAACGTGACATGTTTTACATTTGTTTTTTTATTCACGTCTGTTAGTGGTATTTGATTTGTTTTCGTATTTTCTATTTTTTGTTTTTATTTTTGTGTTAAAAATCTTAAAACAAAAAAATAAAAAATACCCTGTTTTGCTTGTTTCGAGATTTTTCTTATTTTAGATTGAAAACGCTTAAAATAAATTTTTGTTATTTTTTATTTAATGTGTAAATTCATTTTCTATTTTGTAAAATAAATTTTAAAAATACAAGTGATCAAATGCATTTGAACTGTTTCTTTGTTTTCAAAAGTGTAAAATAAAAAATAAACTAAAAACAAAAAATGAAAAACAAAAATAAAAAATAAAAAACAGAAAATCAAACCAAATAAATCCTTCCAGTTTGTTTTTCGTCTGCTTCCTTTTAATAAAATAGCAATTAAAAAGCATCCTTAAACTTAAATCTAGGTGTAAGTTGTGTACACTCACTTTTTGCCACTAGGTCAATAATCAGTTTAAATATTACAAATTCTTTAACTACACGGACGAAGTGAGAATTTTGGATCCAGAGCGTAATTATAACTAATATTATAAATTATATTTAATAAATAAAAATAAATATATATTGTGATAACCCGTTTTTCATTTTTGTTAAAAAAAAAAAAAAGTGACCAACGATCCACCACGTGAATGGTGCTTGGACGTGAGTGCATGTATGTATATTATATTATTTTAATATATATATATATACAAAAAAAGAGATCACGTCGTCCACGTGGGGGAGATCTTGCAGAGCCTTCGCTTTGCTTGGCCTTTAAATTTTTGATTACATAAATATGTATATATTAACAAGTATCTATATTACAATATAAGTCATTTGATGTGATATATATGTCTTATATGGTATTGAGAGATACGGATAGACTTTCGTGCCATTGATACGGGTAATACCTAGTATAATTACATATGGCCTCTGGGGGAGCCTTTAGCGGGAGAAGGCGTGGCCTCTCTGATGACTTGAAGACTTGGGCACAAGTGTGCCACTTATTAATATATTAATAATTATTTGTGTCTAATAGTACAGAAATATAATTTACCATGTAAATAACTTAATCTTAAATTCATAAAACAAATGTATATGAAAAAGTACAAAGATAACCTATAAAAATAAATTTCAATAATATGTATTTCATAGGAATTAATTAATTTTAATATTTATAAATTTAATATGAATTAATTAGTTTCATATTAAATTAATTAGTTATTTGTTTAATTAATTTAAAAACCATTTAATTTAATTTAATTATTTAGTAAAATTAAATTAATGCAATAAAAATAGACAACTAATTATTTAGTAAAAATAAATTAATATGATGCATATTAATTTAGATAATTAAAATAATTTACTTTAATGTGATTCAATAAAAATAGACAAAGTATTAAAATTGATAAAATGTTTACAATAGAAAAAATAGAATGAAAAAACTTTTTTTTGTTACGTTTTTCTGTTTGAGTTTATATTTTTTGAAAACAAAAAAATATATACAGATTTAATAAACATTTTTCCGTTGCCAGTTTACAAAAATTTAGAAACATAAATAGAAATTTTAATTTAAATTTTTAATTTTAATAAAAATTTAAAGAGTATTAAAATTTAATTGACTTTTTTTTTTATTAGGCATCCATCTATTGTTTAGTACACATTTTTTAAAATATTAATTTAAAAAATCTTATATATAATAAGTATTCAAATATATATATAGTAAGAGTAAGGGATTATTATCAACTTTTTGTACTTTTTTCAATCAAAATTCATCACATATCACTTTATATCAAATTTTTGTATTTTTACTATCTTTTTCTATCCATTTTTTCTAACAAATACCCCATTTGAATTTTAAAAATACCACACGGGCCCCAAGATTCTGTCAATCCTGCCATCCTCTTCCCCCCCTCTCTCTCTCTCGGGAAACAACAACCCCAACATGTTATATATATATATATATATCTCTCTCCCCTTTTCCATTTCTTTATTTTTCTCTCTCTCTTTCCCCCCAGCCGCCCTTCCTTCCTTTCCATTTCTTTCTCTCTCTCTCTCTCTCTCTTCCCCCAATCAGCCCACTCCTCCTCTCCCCTTGCCTTTGGATGACACGTACACAACCGTCACATCGATGGTTATATTTTATTATATAGATGTATACTAGTAAATTACGTCCATACTTTGCATGGATTGATATATATATATATATATATATTTAGGATAACGATGATGTTAGAGTAAATATTTTAGTAATAGAGTTCATTTAATATTTGTATCATTGACAAAATTATTTTCATCTCTTAACCTAAATTCTTTCTTCTTTTAATTTCCCTTATCATTATGTATTTGTTGATATCTTTCTCAAAGACTCATCTCCCTTCAAAACCATTTTTCTCTCTCTCTCTCTCCCCCAAAAAAAAAAAAAAAATCCTTATAGTTGAATAATAAATTTCTCATTTTAATATAAAAATTATTAACATACTATTAAATTATATAAATATCGTTTGTAATATTTTATCTAGTATATTCAAATATTTCTTATCACTATGAACCTTTTCTTCATGATTAAAGAAATTTTAATGCAATTGCATAAAAGAAAATTTTATACTATTAAATTTTAAATTTGTCTTTAATTTTAATTATAATAATTTAGAATAAAAATTATTAAAACCAATATTATCAAAAATATTATTACTATTATATTTTTTTTAATCTTTTTAAGGAATATAGTCTATTCTATACATATTTTAATAAAATATGAAAAATGATAACTATATACAAATTTTATTTTTAAAAATTTATTTATGTAAAAAATTATTATACTCTCAATATATCAAAACTAAATTTGATTTTTACATTTAGTTTTCAACTTTGGTATATGTATATATAATAGGATTACCATTGAATATACACGCAGAAAAAACCTCAGAAATTAAATAATATTAAAAAAAATTTGAAGTCGTGACTTGTCGCATATTTATACAAGTGGATATATACCTATAAATTTGGTGATTTATTTAAGTTCATTTATATAGTTTACAATTTAAGTTTAATGTTATTTTATTTAGAATGGGTCAAATAAAGTTTTGGAATTGAATGTCATAAAAACGTTAAAATGTAAATTTTTTAGTTATATATTACAAAAATTTTGGAAATATAAAAGTAAAATTAAGTTTGCAACACACAAACATTAAATAATAAATATTTTCTTATTTGTTAAAATTTATTAACTGATTATTTCAATTTTGTTTACCTAATTTAGATTATGTAAATTGTGAATAGGATAAATAGTAAAAAAAATAGTTTATAAATTAATTTGATTTAATTGAATAGATTTTAGATTTAAGGAATAGTACATCAGTTGGATTAGTCTTTTTAAAAGAGAGATATGGGTTTTTATTTAAAGTTCATAATGATAAGAAATATTTAAATACTAGCGAATACTTCATGTTTACGACACTCCTCAAGTAAACTTAATCTTACCAATTTAAATTTAAAAGTAGAATTTAGAAAAAAACATCACTCTCTCAACATTAATTCTATTCAAATAGTTGTAAAAAAAAATAAAATAGAATGATGAGTATAGAGAATGCCACGTAAAATTTGATAATAAAATTTTAATTGATTTTATAGAAATAACTCAATTGAAAAATATTATGTGCTTTATAAAATAAAATGAATATAATAAATATGACTCATTTAAATTTAAAATCACTCTCGAGCCTATTATTATTCATTTTTTTTGTAATTTAAAATTTTTAACATATCAAGAATATTGTTATAGGAAAAATAACCTCATTAGTATTTAAGTTTTTTTTTTATTTTTATTTTTTAGTTCAATTCTATTTTTTATCTACATTTTTAATTCAAGTACTAATGTAATAGAAATATATAAATTCAACAAATCATATTAAATTTTCATGCAAGTGGGATCCCTTTTGAAACTTATGAGTAAGTGAATTCCTTTTTAGTACCCAAAAAAAGTGCATGGCTCCCTTTTTAGAACCCATAACTTTTTTTACATTTATTTGTCAACCTTACCAATTATATAAACTGTCTTGTTTTATTATATAGATAGTTAATCTTATTAATTTAAATTTAGAATTATAATTTTGAAAAAAAATCACTTCTCCAAGACTAATTTTATTCAAATTTTTGTTAAAAAAATAGGTAAAATGATGAATATAAAAAGTTTCATATAGGATTTGATAATAAATTTTTATTTGGTTTTATTAAAATAATTCAAGTAAAAAAATATTATTATTAATTATATGTGGTTTATAGAATAAAAAAAATATAGTAAATGTGGTTAATTTAATTTTAAATTTAAATTCAGAATTAAGAAAAATAATAATCTCGAACCTAATTAATATTCGATATTTTATTATAATTTTAAATTTTAAAAATACTAATAGTTGTTATAATAAAAAAGAGTAAAATACAAAAACCACTTATATAGTTTATCCTTAGTCTCACTTTAGTCCCACGTGTTTCAATTACAATAGTCAAATGCCTATATTTTTGGTCAAGCAACAATTCAGTCCTTCCGTTAGATGACCGTTAAACATAACCGTTGTACTGAGAATAAAAAAGATAATTTTCTCTATAATTTACCCTCACTATTAGTTTAGTCCCTTGTATTTTAATTGCAATAATTAAATTCCTATACTTTTCAGTGTATATTTGAAATATATTTTTCATTAAATTATATAACATATTATAATTTGAAATATAATTTGTTAAGTTATTTTAAATAATTAACATCATTAAATTATATTTAATAAATAATATTATTACTTTAATAATATAATTAAAATAATATTTAATTTAGTTTAGTTAATTTGAAATATATTTTATTAAATTCACTTAATTTTTAAAAATTTTAATAAAATAAAACATTTTATTCAATGATGATTCAATAATTTCACTAATAGTTGTTAGAATTAATAGAATACAGTAAACTAAGTTACACAGATAAATTTGTCATGTCGAGTTAATTATAAATAAAAAATTATATATATACACATAAAACTACAAGGATGGAAAATTTAGAAAATACCGATTCTAAAGTTGTTTGATAATGTTGCTATTTTTCTGTTTTTTTTACCTCTTTATTTTTTGGTTTCTTTTATGTTATCATTTTTTTAAATAAAAACTAAAACAACGTTTAGAAATGTAATTTTATTTACATAAATAATTTTTCAATAAAATATTTAATTTTATTATTTCTTAAAAATTATTTAAATTCAATAAAATATATTTCATATTAATTAAAATAAATTAAGTATTTAATTATGATTTTTAATTTATTTTATTTATTAAAAATATCATTTAATACCATAAAAAATATATATTAAATACAATTTAATTATATTATTTATTAAAAATATTTTAATTAAATATACTTTACTATTGAATCACATTTGATAAAATATTTAATTATATTACTTTTTAAAATTTATTTGAATTTAATAAAATATATTTCATATTAATTAAACTAAATTAAGTATTAATTTAATTCTGTTATTAAGTTAATTTTATCATTTATTAAAAATAATTTAATTCAATAAAAAGAAAATACATTAAATATATTTCAATTTTATTATTTTCTTAAATGAATATAATAAAATATATTTCAAATATATATCAAATGTGTTAGGATATGATTGTTACAATTAAAATGTGATGGATTAAAGTGATAATCAAGATAATCTATAAAAGAAATTACTTTTTTATTCTTAATCTAATGGTTGTGTTTAACGGTCAACTAACGTAAGGACCGAATTACTACTTGACAAAAACTATAGGAATTTGATTATTGCAATTGAAATATGTGAGATTAAAGTGACATTGGGGGGTAAACGGTAAATGTCATTTTTTACTTTGCCCTATACAAAATAATAACCTAATATTATCTAAGTCTTTATTATTTGTGTTTTTTTAGTTCAACTCTATTTTATGTCTTCAATTTTAATGTAATTACTAATTTGATTGAAATATATAAATTTAACAATCATATTAAATTTTCATGCAAATGGGTTCTATATTAGAACCCATGAGCAAATAAATTCTTTTTTAGAACCCCAAAAAAGGGGTCTCTTTTAAGATTCTGTGAGTTTTTTACATTTAAAATCATGTGTCACAATTCTAGTGTTTTTATAGATAAAAGAATAGATGAATTTGTTGTGTTTTAATGATATGGGATAAATAAATATTGTGAATGTAAAATATCTCAGCCATCCATTAAAGGATAAAACTTAATCTCAATCGTTGTATCTTAGTTTGTATGAGGGTCATTTTCAAAATGACAAAAAAATCGTTTTTAACCATTTTAACCCCAGATACGAAATATTCGAAACAAGAAAACAAAGAATTTTTTGTTTTCCATGTTTTTGGATTTTTAAAATGTAAAACATATGAAAAAACAGAAAAGTAAACCAAATATCATCTAATATATTGGTAAATGTTTCTTTTTGTTTTATTGTAGTTTTTAATCCATTTAGATAATGATAAAATATTTTTTTAACTATTAATTTATTTAATATTTATTGTTTTTCTTCTTTCCTATCTATTTAGGATGTAATTGACTCAATAATTTGTCAGGAAAAAATAATAGAAAATAAATTAAAATTTTCTATCTTGTTCAAATTGTGATAGAAAATGCAAGTAATTAATTAACTAAATTAAAAATTAATGCATTAATGAATATTTTTATTTTCTTATATTTTAAATCTATTTAAATAATGGTATTTATTTAAAATTTTATATTTTCTTCTATTTTTTAGATTTTTTATTTGTTTTCTTTTTGTTTTTCTCTTCTCCTATTAATATTTTGGAAATGATAAATGCATTCATTTATTAGCTTTTCCTATTCCACAAGAGTTTTAATGGAATAGAGGGGTAAGGAAATCTAATGAAAGGGTGCATTTATCCCTACTCATAATTTTTCCCCCTGAATATAACTTTAATAAATTTATATATACATATATTTTGTAATATCAACCCATACAAAGCATGAGCACAATTTACTAGTGTATATATACGTTAGTGTTGACTGGTGTGGCACAGAATTGAATAATATTTTTTTGGATAAAACATAATTTTTAAATACATTACAAAATATTTCAACAAAATTGTATAATTTCATAAGATAGTTAAGAGTTATTTTTCTTATATTTATATTTTTTTATTTGTGTATATATTAATGAGTCAATAGAGTTGATCATAATCAGCTTTACAAATAAATACTTAAAACTAATGTTGACTCGTGTGATACACGGAATTGAATAATATTTTTTATGGAAAAAACATAATTTTTAAATACACTACAAGATATTTTAACAGAATTACATAATTTCATATGATAGTTAAGAGTTTCTTTTTTTATATTTATATTTTGTTCTTTGTGCCAATGTTTGTGAGTCAATAAAATTAATTATAGTTGGGTTTACATAAGAATACTTAAAACTTATATTTTATCAAATCTTGATCCTATCTGATCCAATCCTAAAAATTTCCCCTATAATAGATATTAAATCATAGTCTTACCTAGTCAACTTAATCTTTTTTTTTTTTTAGATTCTTTGTTAATATTAATATGCATTTTTTTAATTCTTAACTCATTTTGCATTTAGTTAGAAATACTATTAATCTGTTAAAAATTATCGTTAGAAATGTTTCTAAAAATAAATTATTTCCAAGCTTAAATTATATTTAATTTGTTTTTGTATTTTTAAAATTAAGATATAACAGATTTAAGATCAATTTTTTTTATTTTTATGTTTTTAAATAAAATATTTTCATTTTTTTGTTTGTGTTCTATTTATTCATTTAGTAAATTTTACAATTGGCAAGTTTCTTTTAAGAAACACATGAGTTTAGTTTACGTCGATAAACATGTCACAACTATAATTATTTTAGAATGAAAAAAAAAATAGAGCTGTAACCATCTACTGTGTGGGACCCAACAAAAAAGTAAGGTTTTTTAAATAAGAACAAAACTTATAAAAAAGTAAAAAAATTGTATTTGAGTCAAATATTTATAAATAAAAAAAATAGAATAGTGAATATGGAGGATGTCGCACAAGATTTAGTAATAACTCTTACTTACTAAAAAAAAATAAATCTTTGTCAATTTTATTAAAAAATTAAATTTAAAATATTAGTATTAATCGTGCATTGTACTTAATAAAAAAATATACTCAATCTTATCAATTTAAATTAAAGTTAGAATTAAAAAAAAAAAATCACTCTTCTATATTTGATAATTTGTGTAAAAAAAAAATAAAAGTAGAATGATAAATTAGGATTTGATAAAAAACTTTTAATTAGTTTTTATAAAAATAACTCAAATAAAAAAATTGTTGTTAATTATATGTGCGCATAAAATAAAAAAATATGTTAATGTAACTAATTTAAATTTAAAATTAAAATTTAGAAGAATAACTACTTCTAAACCTAATTAATATTATTATTTAATTATACTTTTAAATTTTAAAAATACTTAGAGTTGTAATGAGAGAAATAATTTAATTATTTTTAAGATTTTTTATTTATATTTTTTAATTTAATGTAATTTTTATTTGTACTTTTAATTTAATTACTAATATATTTAAAATACATAATTTTATAGCTACACTGAAGTTATAAGTAAGTGGGTTCTCTTTTAGAACCATAATTGGATCCCCTTTTCGGAACCAAGAAAGTGAGTTCTTTTTTAAAAATTATGAATTGATTTATATTTACTCAAATGAAATGCCATAACTCTGGTTCTTTTATAGGTTAAAAAACAAATAAGATGTAGTTATAGTCTTTTAGCAACGTGAGATAAAGAAACAAAAGGTTTTGTGAATCATAAAAGTGAAGAGAAGAAGAGGAAAGCAAGGACGAAAGCATGGAAATAAAAAAATAATTAAAAATTCTGTTAAAAAAAAGAAAAAATTAAATAGATATCAAAAAGATATGTCACCTAAGATTAGGGTGAAGGAAAATAGAAGAGAAAAAAATACATTATTTTAATGTTATTGCATAAATAAGTGACACACGTGGTGCCCAAGTCTCCTAATCAATCAAAAAAAGCCACAAGCCTACCGCTGCAAAGCTTCTTCCATAGGTTATGTATATCACCCTTTGGTGCTAAAGCACTGATATAAAACTTCATAAATTTTTATAAGTATAAATTACAAGTTTATAAAATTTTAAATTTTTGCTCATTGTGTAAAATACGAGACATTAATTTTTATTAATTTATACAAATTTATACAACTCTAAATATATCCAATGATCAACTTATATATATATATATATATATATATATGTAATCAACATTAATAGGCCAAGCAAAGCGAAGGCTCCACAAGACCTCCGCCTTCACGTGCACGACGTGATCTATTTTCTTATATATTAAAATAATGTAATATATATACATGCTCTCATGTCCAAGCATCAATTATTCACGTGGTCGATTGTTACCTACTCTTCTTCTCTTTTTTTTTTTAATAAAAAGGGGTTACTACAACATATATATTAATTTAATTTATCTTTTATTTATTAAATATAGTTTATAATACCAATTATAAATTTTTTTAGTTCCTAAACCCAAAATCCTACCTTCGTTTCCCGTAAGTAAAGAATTGCAACATTTAAATTGATTACTAACCTAGTCGCAAAGTATTAGTATGCACAACTTACATATAGATTTAAGCTTAATGATGCTCTTTTAGTTGCTATTTCAGTAAAAGAAAGCAAACGAAAAACAAAATTCTAAGAGATGTGAATATAAAAAATAAAAAAGTAAAACATGTCACGTTTTTTTTTTATTTTTTATTTAAAACGTAAAGCATCGAGGAAATGAAGTTTTATTAAGTTCTCGTTTGATTTGTTTTTGTGTTTTTTATTATAAATTTTCTGTTTTGAATTCATTTTTTATTTTATACCTTCGAAAACATGAAAAATAAATCGAACGTATTGGGTAACTTATGTTTTCAAAATTTTTTTTCAGAAAACAAAAAATGAGTTTACACATGAAATAAAAAATGACAAAAAGTCGTTTTGAGTATTTTTAATCTAAAATCAGAAAAATCTCAAAATAAAAAAATATAACATTTTTCTGTTTTTTTGTTTTAAAACTTTTAATACATAAAATAAAAATAAAAAAATAAAAAACACAAAAACAAATCAAATGCAACTTAAGTTTTTTTAAGCCTAAAGCATCGGGAAACGAAGCTTTATTAAGTGGGTTGGAGGCTTAAGAGTTAATTATGCAGGAAAAGGAGAAAAAAAACGAATCTCAAAGCAAATCACGTTAGAGGAAATGGGGGGCCATTAATTATTATTTTTTTTTTCAAATATAACTGCGACTGCTAGTAGTGCAACTGCAACCTGATGAAGTTGTACCATTAAAAGGAAACCAAGGGTGCATTAACACCGCCCAGTTCAGGCAATTAGCAACTAGTTAGCAATTATATAAATTAAGATGAGAGAGCTAGCCTAGCAGCAATACTATTATACATTCTTGTTCTCTGCAGCCTTAGAATCTATGGAGGTGCCACGGTGGAATATCCCTCCGTCGGCTTCAAAGTGTATTTTAAAAATTTTAAAGTATAAAAAAATTAAATATTAATTAGATTCAAGAGTAGTTATCTTTTTAAATTTTAATTTTAAATTTAAATTATTCATATTTATTATATTTTTTTTATTTTATAAAGCATATATAATTAATAACGACAATATTTTTTATTTGAGTTACTTCTATAAAATCAATTAAAAATTTATAATCAAATTTTACGTTGCACTCTCTATACTCATCCTTCTATTTTTTTTTTTACAAATATTTGAATAATTTGGGGGAGTGATTTTTTTTCTAAATTCTAATTTTATATTTAAATTGGTAAGATTACATTTGGTTTAGGAGTGTTGTAAGCACAGGTTATTTGCTAGTATTTAAAAATTTCTTACCATTATGAACTTAAAAAAAAAACTCATATCTCTCTTTTAAAAAGACTAATCCAATTGATGTATTAATTCTTAAATCTAAAATTTATCCAATTAAATCGAATTAATTTATGAACTATTTTTTTACTATCTATCCCATTCAAAATTTACATAATCAAAATTAGTTAAATAAAATTGAAATAATTAGTTAATAAATTAAAAAATAAGAAAATATTTATTATTTAATGTTTGTGTGTTGTACACTTAATTTTTACTTTTATATTTCCAAAATTTTTGTAATATATAAACAATAAACTTACATTTTAATGTTCCATGACATTCAATACCAAAACTTTATTAGATCCATTCTAAATAATATAAAATTAAACTTAAATTATAAAATAAATAATTGAACAAGAATAAATTACCAAATTTACAGGTGTATATGCACTTCTATAAATATGTGAGATCCCACATCGATTGAAGGGGGAAACGAAGCATGTCTCGTAAGAGGATGTTGATACCTCTTCACGTAAGACGCATTTTGGGGCCTGTGGTGGGATATTCCCGGGTCGCTAAGAACAAAAGTATGAGGGTGGTTGGCTCAAAGCGGACAATATCTTACGGCGGTGATCCGGGGACGTTACAGTAGTATCAGAGCCGATTCCGAGTCGGTATGCCAGCGAGGACGCTGGGCTCCCAAGGGGGTGGACATTGAGATCCCACATCGATTGAATGGGGGAACGAAACATGCCTCATAAGAGGATGTTGATACCTCTTCACGTAAGACGCGTTTTGAGACCTGTGGTGGGATATTCTCGAGTCGTCAAGAACAAAACCGTGAGGGTTGTTGGCCCAAAACGGATAATATCTTACGGCGGTAATCCGGAGACGTTACAAAATATGTGACAAGTCACTACTTCGATTTTTTTTAATATTATTTAATTTCTGAGTTCTTTATACATGTACCAACATTGAAAAATAAATATTAGAATCAAATTTAATTTTTGATATATTGAGAGTATAATAATTTTTTGCACAAATAAATTTTAAAAAATAGCATTTGTATATAGTTATTATTTTTCATATTTTATTAAATTACAAAATATGTACAGAATAGACTATGTTATTTAAAAGATTAAAAAAAGTTCAATGCAAACAATATAATAGTAATAATATGTCAATAATTTTTATTCTAAATTATTATAATTAAAATTAAAGAATAATTTTAATTTTTTATAGTATAAATTTTCTTTTATGTAGTTGCATTAAAACTTCTTTAATCATGAAGAGAAGGTTCATATTGATAAGAAAAAATTAAATATATTAGATAAAATATTAGAAATGATATTTATATAATTTAATAGTACGTTAATAATTTTTATACTAAAATGAGAAATTTATTATTCAACTATGAGGAATTTTTTTTTTTTTGAAAGAAAAAAGGGTTTTCAAGGGAGATGAGTCTTGCAAAAAGACATCAATAAATACATAATGATGAGGGAAATTAAAAGGAGAGAATTTAAGTTAGGAGGAAAAAGTTATTTTGTTAATAATACAAATAGTAAATGAACTTTATTATTAAAATATTTAATCTAACGTTATCGTTATCCTAAATTTATATATATATATATATATCAAACCGTGCAAAGCACGGACACAATTTCGTGTATATGTGACACACCTGTGCCCAAGTCTCCCATGCCATCTGAAAGGACAAGCCTCCTCCTGCTAGGGCCTCCCCAATAGGCTATATGTAATTATGTACTTGTTTAAATATACATATTTATGTAATCAAAATTTACAGGCCAAGCAAAGCGAAGGCTCTGCAAGATCTCCCCCACGTGCCCGACGTGATCTCTTTATATATATATGTATATTAAAATAATATAATATACATACATGCACTCACGTCCGAGCACCATTCACGTGGTGGATTGTTGGAAAAAGGGGTTATTATAATATATATATATATATATTAATTATTTTTATTTATTAAATATAATTTATAATATTAGTTGTAATTACCCTCTAGATCCAAAATTCTCACTTCGTCCGTGTAGTTAAAGAATTTGTAATATTTAAACTGATTAAAGAGTGATTATGCACAACTTACACCTAGATTTAAGTTTAAGGATGCTTTTTAGTTGCTATTTTAATAAAAGGAACCAAACGAAAAACAAAAACTGTAAGAGACGTGAATATATTAAAAAAAAAAAGGAAAAGAAAAAAAGACAAAAAAAAAAAAAAAAAAAGAAAGTAAAACTCGTCACGTGGTGGATTGTTGGGGAAATGAAGCTTTATTTGGGTTGGAGGCTTAAGAATTAATCATGCAGGGAAAGGAGAAAAAACGAATATCGACACAAATCACGTGAGAGGAAGGGGGGGCTATTATTCTTATCTTCTGGTTAGCGCATGCATTAATTTTTTTTCAAATACAACTGTGACTGCAAGTACTGCAACTGCAATCTGATAAAGTTGTACTATAAAAAACAAACCAAAGATGCATTAACCTGGCCAAGTTCGAGCAATTAGCAACTAGCAATTATATCAAGATGAGAATATTCTTCTACATTCTCGTTCTCTGCAGCCTTGGAATCCATGGCGGTGCCACGGTGGAATATACCTCCGTCGGCTTCAAAGTGGCGAGTGCCACCTGGGAGACATACAGAGACTTTATAGCCGAACTGCGAAAGCTTGTGAAACCGATCCAAAAAAATGTATTCTACCGGTGCTGCGTCCCGACCATCGAATGCCGGCGGAGGAGCGGTTCTTTCTGGCCAATGTCACCACTCGCAACGGCAACACCGTCAGCTTTGCAGTAGATGTGGTGAGCCTGGATGTGGTGGCTTTCAGCGGCATTAATAGCAACCGATCCTACTTTTTCAAGGACGCATCCCAACTTCAAACGGACAATTTATTTGTCGGTACCACCCAAACAAAGTTACCCTTTACCGGCGACTATAACAGCCTTGAGACCGCGGGAAAAATTTCAAGGAAGTCTATCCCTCTGGGACCCAATCCCCTAGATATCTCCGCCTCAATTTTGTGGAACCTTGATTTCGTTGCCAAACAGGTCATTGCCAACACACTCATTGTGATCACCCAGATGGTCTCGGAAGCGGCAAAATTCAGATACATCGAGGAACGAGTCCGCAGAAGCATATCCGGTGAAACCACTTTTACACCAAGCGGTTTAATTGTGAGTATGGAGGACCAATGGTCGAATATGTCGTTGGAGGTCCAGCGGGCTTTTGGCGGAGTGTTCTTCTCGCAGAGCGTTCAGCTTCAAGGAGATGATACTTTTTCTACCATCGAAGTAGAAAACTTTAATACACTCAGTCGTTATACCATGGTAGCGGTTCTTCTTGATCGATGCTCCCAGTTCTTATTGCCTCCTGCAGCTCCCAATCCCATGATAAGGATGCCCGTTGACTCCAATGAGCTTTGTAAGGTACAAGTGACCACAAGACGCATTAGTGGTCGGGATGGATTGTGTGTAGATGTGAGGAATGGGTGGCATGATGATGGGAATCCTATCCAGAGGTGGCCATGTGGAGAAGAGAGTAAACAACAATGGACGTTCAAAACAGACGGAACAATCCAGTCGTTAGATAAATGCATGACTACCAACGGGTCTAACCCTGGAAGCTATGTCGTGATATACAACTGTTCTAACGCTGCTCCGGACGCCACCAAATGGGTAGTATCTACTGATGGCAGCATCACCAATCCTCGCTCTGGACTCGTTCTGACGGCTCCTTTTGCAAGTCAGGGTAACACCCTGATGGTACTGCCTAATGCCTATAGCGCTAGCCAGGGTTGGAGTGTGGGAAATGTACAACCTTTGGTTACTTACATTGTGGGGTATAATGAATTGTGCTTGCAGGTTAACAATGAAAAAAATGCAGTGTGGTTGGAGGAATGTGTGGTCGACAGGCAGCAGCAACGGTGGGCCCTCTATCCTGACGGCACCATCCGAGTAGACAGTGATCGTAGCCTATGTGTGACCTCCAAAGGCCACAGCACCAAAGATCTCATCATCATCATTAAATGTGTAGGGTGGAACAGCCAGCGTTGGGTATTCAACAGTACTGATCTCACCATCTTAGACCCATATGCTAAACTAGTTATGGACGTCAGATCCCGCAATGTTGCTCTTCGCCAAATCATTCTCTACAAGCCCAGTGGGAAACCTAACCAGCAATGGCTGACACCCATCCGCATCTAAGTTCATTCAAGAACTCCACACAAGCACTAGTACAGCATGATTAATGTTTGTTACGGCTAACATGCTTATCTATGCACCTTTAATTAAATAAGTGTGGATGGAGATTTGTAATAATTATCTATGCACCTTTTAATTGTCCTTGCTTTCAATGTTATAGTAAGTGATTTGCTACCTTTTTATTTTTTTCGTTTTCGTATTGATGGAAAACTGGGGGATTCTCGGAATTACAATTGAGGCTGTGTATGAAACAGGTTGAATTAGGTTCACACTAAACCATAACTAATCAGTTGTTTATTATTTGAAAAAAAAAATGAGTCTATTCACACTTCATAAATGGCCTATTGCACAAATTGAAATTACAAAACTAAACCCTCTAGTTAGTTATTTTTATGTATAATTTAAAATGATATAATTATCCTTTATAAATAAACCTTTAAAAATTTGAAGGGTTTGGTCCAATAAAATAGAAAGAATATTTTAATGGCTAAAACAAATTTTATTTATACTCATATTTTTAATGAGAATATTAAAATAAATTTTTTTTTTTTTGAAACTTAATAATCAAACAAGAAAATTAATTTTTTTGGTTTATTTTTCTTTACAAATTTTTATCATCTCTCTTAGTCAAAGTTTATATGAACTTTAAAAAGAAATATTAAAATAAGTAAATTAATGTATCAAAAAGGTTAACTTTTAAGGAAAAAAAAAAAGAATTATCAAACAAATCGTAAGTATCATTATTTGAAAAACTTAATTTAATTTTTTTCATAATAGAAAATATTCTTTTAAAAAAATTCTAGAATTGGACATGTTTATTACAATAAGATTATTTATATGCCATAAATAGTTTTGTTTTTCAAAAATTAAGATCACAATTAGCCGCTTGTCAAAAAATTTAGAAAGACAAAATTATTTTTGGTAATCATCTTCTCAATAATTTATTTTAAAAAATATTTTCTATTATAAACTAAATGTACTTATGGTATTATAATTATGCCTTGGTTGGAATTTTTGTCTAAGGGCATTTGTGGTATTATAATTATATATAACATATGATGAAATGGAAAATGGGCTATTGTGTAATTTCAATTAATGGAAAGCCAAGTGGAGTGCAAGAGAGAATTAGTGGAGAACAAATAGATCCACCCTCAAAAAATTAGACTCAAAACCAAATATTATATATATATAATTGCAAGTCCAACATGTATACATGAAACCAAATATTATATATATATGTATATAAAATAATTACAAGTCCAACATGCATACATGAAATAAAATTTCTTTTTGAAAGATATACATGAAATTAAACAAAAAACTGAGGATACTAATTGACCTCTAAAAATGACATTATATAAAGGTATTTATTACTAATTTCAGAACATTTTTAAAGTAAATCAATAAGGATTTTAAATATATATTTCTCAATTTTCAATTTTAATCTAGGCACTTTAAAATGGCATTAAATAAATAAATTAACAGATTTCAAGAGTTAATTTCAAGTTTTAGTAATTTTGTATTAAGAGCATGTTTGAAGTAGTAAAAAATGAGATAAAGTGTAGATTTGTAATTCTTACAATGAAATAATAAGTGAATACTTTTTAGAGTTTTTTTAGATATTTTTAGAGTTTTTTTTGTTTTAAAATTTAAAAATATTTTAAAAATAATTTAAAATATTATAATAAAAATTAATTCAGATAATAATGTCTATTTGTTAGTCAAAATATTTAAAAAAGAAAATAATTTGTCATTATAATTTAATTTTTTATAATAGAAAATATTTTTAAAAGATTTCAAAGAAACTAATTTAATCATATTAATTTTATTAATAAATTTTATTAACTTAAAAAAACTAACCCATTAAAAGTTAGTTTTTTTTTTTCTCTTTCTTAAACACAAAAAAAGTTAAATTTTTAATAATCAGTTTTTTCTTCCTAAACCATACCTTAGTTTGGATTATGTACGTAAGTTTGGTGTGAGTGTTAACGAGAGAAGGGAGTTTGACCAGGTTGAGTGGTTAAAGCTTGAGAAATTCACTGTTTTGGATTTTAACACTTGGTGAGTCGTGTTGTGCTGCCTTGGTGATTTGAGAGTTGGGTTGTTGTGATACTCCAGAGGCTTAGAGGAGGAGAGCTTTTGGTCGTTTGAGTTTATCTCCCTCATCACCAACTTCTCCTGCTACTATTGAGAGGTAGGGAGTTTAGTTGAATTATTTTCACTTTGTTAAGAGTTAATGAACATGGTTAATAAGAGTTGAGATGTGCGCAAGTTATTCTAGATATCTTAAACAATAAGGGGAAAAAAAAGTTGACCAGCAGAAGAGCATGTTTATATATGTGTGTTTTACATATATGTGTATACGTATTTCTATATATATTTGGTTTTTGATGGTGATATTGAAAACGGTGACGGGAATTGAGATTTTGACGAAATTAATTGTAGCATAAACAGTTATTAGAACTCCTAACCATATTCAGAAGGTTGGAAAATCAAAAGAACATTGATTTTGGATGGTTAATTTGTGAAGAAAACTAGTTTTCAGGCATGAAAATGGAGAACGAATTGATTTTAGTTTGACTGTCCAGATGGATCGGGGCATCCAAACGTCGGTGTTTAGATGGCATTGTGGCGTCTTAGACGCCAATGTCTAGACGGGAATGCGAACAGAGTCGTCTGGACGTCTCGACGGGTAATGTTGGGTTGACTTTTAGGATTGTTTTGACCATATTTCGTCTCTCTAACTTTATTGGGTTAATTTGGGAATAAAATAATATTAATTTGAAACTAAATATTTTTCAAAATTGGTATATAAATTGGAGAACAATAATTAAATGTTAGTTATCGAAAATTTATGCACATAATTAGACGAAAATTGTATATTCTGACAGGAAACATGTTAGGATATGATCGATGATCACATGACTTATGAATTATCCTGTTAAGATATATGTATTTAAATGCGATAATATGGAAAGATAAATAAATTTATTTATCATATTCAGATGTGTGTTTACATGTCATGGATGAATAAATTATTTATTTTTATCAAAGAAAGTTATTGAAAAAATGCTTTTGGAATACGCCCTTCTAAGGAGCATGTTTTCTTTTTTTTTTTTTTTTTGAAAATGTTCTTTCAAAAAGTATTTTTTAAAATTACTATTTAAAAAAATACTTTCAAAATAATTATAATTTTTACTAGATTGTTACAAATTAAAATTTGAATTTATTTTATTGCATATGAGAATAAAAGAATTAAATATTTTGCTTTTACTCATATAAATTTTGCTAAAATAAAAAATTAAAGTTGAGAAAATACCAAAAATCTTTGAAAAAAATACACAATTTATTCATCTACTTACATGTTAATATAAAATACAGACTTTTGAAAAGAACAATTTTAGAAAATAGTCCATTAGAAAAAATTGTAAATAACAAAATCAAAACTTAATTCACTAAATTTATAAATGAAACAAAAAATGAGATATGAACGAAAAAAAAATAAAAATCAAAAGTCACATGTCAAACAATATACAAAAATACTCTCAAGAAAAGTTCATATCAGAAAAATATTAGGATTTTGCCATAAAAATTTCAAATAAATAATTACTAAATAATTGAACCCCACAATGTTTTCATTTTATATTTTGAATTTAACTTTAGAACTAAAAATTCCAGGATTTTACACTAGATTAGAAGGAGTCCTTCCAGGAATTTTCAAAGGCTGTAGGAGAATTTGTAACAGAAAAAAAAAAAGAAAGAAAAATAATTTTAACCTAACAATTTTTCTTCCTAGGGCCAAAAAGTATTTTAACACAATTATTTTTCTTCCAACAATTTCAACCCAATAATTTTAGGACCCGTTTGACAACGCTGTAATTTTTTACTGTTATTTTTCTATTGGTGTTTATTTTTTTTAAAATAAAAACTGAAACTGCATTTGAAAATGTAATTTTGTTTATAATTACTAATTTTTATTTTCACAACATATTTAATTTTATTAGTTTCTAAAAAATTAATAGAATTTAAAAAATATATTTCATATTAATTTAATTATATTATTTATTTAAAAATTGAATAAAATATAATTACTATATCATTTAATCTAGTAAATAAGAAAATATATTAATTATAATTTCAATAAAATATTTCTTAAAATATATTTTGTAATAATTCAAATAATTTAACTATGATGTTACTTAAAAAATAATTTAATAAAATATATTTAATATTAGTTAAAAATAAATAAATGAAATTAGCTATTCAATTTAATTAATTAATCTAATTATGATATTTATTAAACAAGATTTAATAAAATATATTCAATATTAGTTAAATTAATTAAATTAAATTAATTATAAAATTCAAGTTCAAAATTAGTTAATTTAATTTAACTAAAATATATTTTATTACTTTTTTTTAATAAAAATCATAGTTAAATTAAATTATATTTTATCAAAATTATCAATAAAATGTATTTTATATTAATTAAATTAAATTATAATTTTTATTTATTAAAATATATTTTACAACTAATATTTCATATTAATTATATTTAATTAATAGCTAATTTAATTTAATTATTTATTACAGATAAATTAGTAAAATATATTACATATTTATTTTGATGATTTATTTAATTATATTATATTATTTATTCAAGATAATTTTAATTTTATAAAATTTTTGAATAAAGTAATTTATTTTAATTTTATAAAAAAGGGATAAAATAATAAAATTTATAAAAATATTTGCAACAGAAAAAGAAAATAAAGTGAAAATACATTTTTTTTGTTTTTATTTTTCTATTTATGTTTTCATTTTTTTGGAAACAAAAAAATATAAATAAATTTAACAAACATGAATTTATTACCAGTTTACAAATTTTTAAAATATAAACAAAAAAACGGAAAGCAAAAACATTACCAAACGGGACTTAACAATTAACTCATTAATTTTAAAATAAAAAACAATTAGCACCACAAAAAAAACATAAAAAAAAAATAAAACTATGCATTGTGAATCACATTTGTATTCAATATAAAATATATACCTTTGTATATAACACTCTTTCCTTATGTGTAAAATTTATAACTATGGTTTTGAAATAGTGTATTTTTAAAAAGTATCTTTTGAAATGGTGTTTTTAACACTACTACGATAAATTAACAAAGATATCACTAAGAAATTTATAAAGATTATGATTTTAAATAAAGTATGATAAAGATTTGTGAGATAAATTTTTTTATCTTACTCTAGTTAAAAAACTTAAATAAAAAGTTATTTTTAATACTTTCTATCTCAATTTTGTTTAAATTATGATTGTATTTAAAATAAGATAAAAGATCAGTAGAAATTATAAATAGGATAAAAGATTGGTAGAAACTATTTCTAGAAAAACACCGAGATAAAAGATCAATAAAAACAATCTCTAAAAAAAATCGAGATAAAAGAGTGAGAAAATCATATCTTAAAAAAAGTGAGATAAAAGAATTAGAGATAATATTATTATTTCTTTTTCTATATCTTTCTCAAACAACTTTATTTATCATTTTATATGATTATAATTAAATTATATGAATTTCACTATAAAATTTATTTATTAATTCTAATAAATTTAATATGCTATAAAAATTACAATCACAGATCAATTAACAAAAATGTTTTTCGAATAATGTTAAACCTAAATTTACCAAATAAAATTTAAATAACGCTAAATGTATAATCATTAGTTTTTCAATGAATATATGGGAGTAGAATTTATAGTTTGTATGACATATAATAGATGCATATTAGATATTAATATCTAAAAAAATGTTCAGTGTATCTTTAATATTAGTTATAATAAAAGTGACATTATTTTATATTTTGATGGAACTGATAAAGATTTGGAAATAAAAATAAAAAAAACATTTTCATTTTTTGTTATCTTTTTAGAACTAATTTTCAAATATAATCATTGAAAATATTTTTCATATTGCAAATCAACTCCTAAAATAGTTTTAAAAAATTTTCTTTTGAGCAATAATTTTCTAAAACTAAAACTAAAAACTGCCTAAATACTTTTAAAAATTATAATACAGAATAAAAAAATATTATAAAATTGTGTGTCATGATTAAATGTGTTATACACAATGATTAAAGGAAAATAAGAAAAAGATTTAAGATTATTTTTAATTAAATATGATAGATATTTATAAATTATTTATTAAGCATTCGTATGGTTCTATATTAGTTGTAAATATAAATTATTGCAAAATATTAATATTATTAAATAGAAGTAAACTTTTTTATCATTTTCCCGACCAATTGATCAAAAAAAGTGTAACTTTTAGCTACTAATTGATTGACAAAAATGATAATAAATTACAATAATTAAATTAAAATAATATAATTTCCTTACTTTTATTAGCTCCAAAAATGATAAAAATTTGTTTATATATATATTAATATGTAAAATATATAAGTAAATGATAGTTTGAACTAACAATTACTCACACTAATTTTCAAAGAAATGGCATGAGCTCGATTCTTAGTTGCAAAAAATATCAAATATTTAATGTTGTCATGATGAAAAGATACCAAATAAAATATCAAATATTTAATGTTACCATGATGACAAGATGCCACACAATGCCACGATGGCATTATAACAGGTTGCCACGTTCATCTGATATTTTTTTCATCTCAATTTTTATTATAAAAAATCATATTTTTAGTGTGTAATGTTGTAAGTTTTTGATCACGATTGTAAATTGTGATTGAAAAAAGGTGACTTATGATCTTACCTGAAGCAATTATGATTTTATTATTGAGATAGACTTTTATAACTAAGATGGAAAGCAAAACATCACATTTAAAAACTGTGATATTTATACATTTTTGTGATGATATTAAAAAGATTTTTTTGGAAAAGAGTTTTGCAAAAACACTTTTCCGAAGAATACTTTCTCAAGTTGAAAAAACACTCATTTCTCAGCTAATAGAATTTTTATAAATATTAAAAAATTAACAGTATTCAGCCAAAACTTGAATAAAATATCAGCCCAACCAAAAACATTTCAAGAAGTTTTTGGTAGTTCTGGTTTGGCGAACAACATGGGATCTTTAGAAGACCGGGAAAGACTGACGAACTTTGCGGTTAGAACTTCTACAGTACCTACGTCTTAAGTAACCAATAAAATATTGTCGGCTAAGTTAAATAGATTTAGGTATCGACCAGATTCATTTGAATCCAAACCCGACCGGATACCTTTTGCTTGGAGATATAGATTGATGGGGTTTGATTTTAAAAATCTTTACAAATTTTTATATTTGAAATCAAAATAAGATATTCTAAAATAATAAAATATAATGATAACTGAATTTTTTTTTCAGTCATCTAAGTAAGTTGATCATTGATTCTTGTATATCACGTTAATCCATTTATAATAGATTCAAATCAAAAATAAAAATAAATGCTTAAATTTAAATGTGTTTTAAATACAAGATTTTATTTATCAAATTAAGTAAACTTAATTCTTCATTTTAAAATTAAATTAATTCTAAAAACAAAATACTTTTAAATAGACTGATACAGAAATCGGTCATACCTGTTTGTGTTGGACGAAGTCTGAAATATTTAGACCCAATCCACTGGCTTCAAATCGTGGCAAAAGCGTGCCAAAAGATAAGACGAAGACCATCAAGGCGAGCACAGTGTAAAAGGGCTAATAAATCATAGGAGTAGAAGGTGGCGTAGGGATATTATTGAGGCTGATATATGGTCTTTCTCGTCTTCTTTCACTTTTAGTAATACTCTTACCTGTTTCTATTTCTGTTTCCATTCCCGTTTCAGGGATGGAAACTTTTTCCATACTCATTCCCCGCTAGGATAGTTTTGATATCTCTAAAGAGGCGACAAGGGTTACAAGTAACAAAAATATAAATAAAAAAGAAATAAAGATTGTTAAACAATATCTTCGGGTGTGATGATTTAATTCGCTTTGTAATTGATTAGGATGCAATCCAATTATAAAAAAATTTAACGGATTGGGTTTTCATTTGATTAAGGGGTCAAAGTATTTTAGTACCTGTTTGATTATTGGTTTCAAAAATGATTTTTTAAGGGTATCTCAATAGGATTTTATTATATTATATTTTTTGAAATATTCAAGTGATAATCGAAAGAAATCTAATCTCCAATGAGATATCAGTAGATTTATTAATTCCGTAATAATATTAAAATATAAATTTCTATAAAATTGTACTTCAAAACCAATTCTAATAATTATGGGAAGCAAACACTGTATGCATGACAGAAAGAATTAGTCAAAATTGTCTAAGGCCTAGTAAAAATTGTCTAAGGCCTGTATTAAGTCCAAACTCGAACCAACTCAACCCCAAGTGCATGAAACATATATATATAAGCTCATAATTACCCAAATGTGACGTCATCAATGAATAATTAAATAACAGAAAAAAACCTAGATTATTACACACACGTAGAGAAAGAGAGAGAGCACCAAATTTGAAGCAAATATGAAATTTAATTATTTTGTTATTTGATGAGTTTTTTTTTTTTTTAGTTTAAATTATTTTTTTTTTTCAAGGGTGAATAGTTAAATTCTTTTTTTTTTTCCAATTATATCGGGTTTGTAATAATTAAGGTTCATTAGATTTGGTCCCGCTTTTGCGGGCCTAATGATAGATTTATTTGTTTTTTGGGTTTAAAAAATGTTATCTTGATCCCAGTGGCATAGTTTTGGATCTAGAAATTTATTGACTTGGCTCACGTAGCCTAATTTTAAACTATTATTTTTTGTAGATAAAGGCACTGCATGTTGTGCATCCAAACCGAATTGATGAAAATTGGATTTGCTTGGATGCGTTCGCTCTACAGCATGTTCAGCGATAGGTCCAATTTTCTGGACCCAGTAAACATCCGTTTTGAGTCCAATGTAAACATCTGATTGGTTATATTTGGTTTACTGTGAACCTGATTTAACTCGACTTAATGCACAGCCTTTATTGAAATCCCGAGAACCCGTACGAGATCCTGCTTCCCATTGCTTCAGAAGGAGGAGGAGGAGGAGAAGAGATCACTTACTATATATGATATTGAAAGCAAGGACACGATTAAGTGCCCTGTACCTCGATCATTGTTTACTAATTAAACGTGCATAGATAATGATTACAAATCTCCATCCACACTTATTTAGGATTCATATAATACATAAGCATGTTAACGGCAAAGCAGACATTAATCATGCTATACTACTGCATCATGTGTGGACTTGTTCGAGGAGCTTAGATGCGTACGGGTGTCAGCCATTGCTGGTTAGGATTCCCAGTGGGCTGATAGAGAATGATTTCGCGAAGAGCGACATTGCTCTCTTTGACGTCCATAACTAGTTTAGCATATGGGTTTAAGATGGTGAGATCGGTACTGTTGAATACCCAACGTTGGTTGTTCGACCCGATACATTTAAGGATGACGATGAGATCACTGGAACTATGGCCACTGGAGGTCAAACATAGGCTACGATCACTGTCTACTCGGATGGTGCCGTCACCATAGAGTGCCCAAAGTTGCTGCTGCCCGTCGACCACACATTCCTCCAACCATACTGCATTTTTTTCATCGTCGACCTGCAAGCACAATTCATTATACCCCACAATGTAAGTAACCAAGGGTTCTACATTTCCCACACTCCAAGCCTGGCTAGCCTCATAGGTATTATTCTCCACCAACAGGATGGTACCCTGAGAAGCTTCAGGAGCAGTCAGAACAAGTCCAGAGCGAGGATTGGTTATGCTGCCATCAATAGATACTACCCATTTGGTGGCGTCCGGAACGGCGGTGGAACAGTTGAATATCATGACATAGACTCCAGGGCTATATCCATAGGTAGTCATGCATTTATCCAGCGACCGGATTGTTCCGTCTTCGTGGAACGTCCATTCTTGTTTACGCTGTTCTTCTTGACATGGCCACAGCTGGATGGGATTCCCATTGTGGGTCCACCCATTCCTGACATCCACACACAATCCATCCCGACCACCGATGCGTCTTGTGGTCTCTCGTACCTTACAAAGCTCATCGGCATCAACGGGCATTCTTATGATGGGATTGAGAGCTGCTGATGCAGGAGGCAATAATAAGAGCTGGGAGCATCGGTCGAGAAGAACCGCTACCATGGTATAACGACTGAGTGTATTAATGTTGTCTACTTCGATGGTAGAATAAGTATCATCTTCTTGAAGCAGAACGCTCCGAGAGAAGAACACTCCGCCAAAAGCCCGCTGGACCTCCAAGGACATAGTCGACCATTGGTCCTCCATACTCACAATCAAACCGCTTGGTGTAAAAGTGGTTTCACCGGATATGCTTCTGCGGACTCGTTCCTCAATGTATCTGAATTTTGCCGCTTCCGAGACCATCTGGGTGACCACAATGAGTATGTTGGCAATGACCCGGTCGGCAACAAAACGAACGTTCCACAAAATTGTGGCGGAGAGATCTAGAGGATTGAGTCCCAGAGGGATTGACTTCCTTGAAATTTCTCCCACGGTCTCAAGGCTGTTATAGTTGCCGGAAAAGGCTAACTTGGTTTGGGTGGTATCGACAAATAAATTGTCCGTTTGAAGTTGGGAAGCGTCCTTGAAAAAGTAGGATCGGTTGCTGTTTACGCCGCTGAAAGCCACTACATCAAGGTTCACCACATCTACTGCAAAGCTGACGGTGTTGCCGTCGAGAGTGGTGACGTTGGCCAGAATGAACCTCTCCTCGACCGGAATGTGGTAGTCGGTACGCAGGACCGGTAGAATACATTTTTTTGGATCGAATGACGGTTTCACAAGCTCACGCAGTTCGGCTACAAAGTCTCTGTATGTCTTCCAGGTGGCACTCGCCACTTTGAAGCCGACGGAGGGATATTCCACGGCGGCACCGCCTTGGATTCCAAGGCTGCTGCAGAGCGCAAGAATGTATAATAATAATGCTGCTAGCTCTCTCATCTTAATTGATAAAATTGCTAGTTACTTGCTTGAACTTGGCGGTGTTAATGCACCTTTGTTTTCCTCTTATAGTGGAACTTCATCGGGTAGCCGCGGGCATTTGAAAAAAATTAATGCACGTGTTAACGAGAAGATAAGAATAAAGGGCCCCACTTCCTCTCCCGTGACGTGTTTTGTGTTCAGATTCGTTTTTTTTTTTGTCCTTTCCTTGCATAATTAATTCTTAAGCGTCCAACCCAATTAATAAACCTTCATTTCCCGATGCTTTAAGCTTAAACCCTGGCCCCCCCCCCCCTTCTTTTTTTTCACATATTAAGTGTGTTATTAAAAAAATGAAATAAATTATGAATTTATAATTTATATTATAAAATAAAAAATAAATAATTTTTAAAAATTTTTAAAGTACTTTTAAAAACCAAACGGAGCCAATGTAACATATTTACCATTTTATGATAAAAATGATAAATCGTAAACTTGTTAATCGGTCGGATTTAGTATGTAAAGAATTCGTTTTTTTCGGGGTTTAGTTTTATTTTTATTTTTAGATTTAACATAATTTAAATTCAGATTATTGATCTTCTTTTTCTTTTTTTTTAATATTTTATTTAGAAATATAAAATCTTGATTTAAAATTTATAAATATGACATATATTATTTATTTAAATTAAGTATTTTACATATAATTGTATATGTATTAGTAGCTGAACGTGTTTCTATTAGTGATCAGAGGTGACAATGTTTATTAACTGAAAGGTGTGGAAAGAATTAATGTTGTGGAAAAGTTCAAGGATTGACAGTAAATTGATGGAGAACTTTATAAGATACATATATCTGTGTAGAAAAATAGAAGTGTGTTGACCTCAATATTTTAAACTCTTTCCCACCATTTGTGGCCAACTTTTACTACATACTTTGAGACTTTAAAAGAGGATTTAAAAATAAGGTGGGTTGAATTATAAAAATTTAGATTTAGTTAAATTTAAAAAAAATATATTTTTTGAATTTTTTTTTTTTGGGTCAAGTGACTTGAGTTACAACCTGATACAACGTTTGACATAGGTCCACCCTTGATAGAATAGCTTGGCTCGAAACTCGTAAACTGACTCGATACAATAATACGTATATTGTTAATAATATTTTGGTTATATTTTTACATAATATTTATTTATTATATTTTCAGTTAAAGTAACATTATTTTAATTTAATCAAATTATTTATTAACTGAACTAAAATATAAATTTTTCGTTATCGAGCCGAACTCAAATTTATATAAAAATTAGAATCGAACTCGAGAAAAAAACTCAAACAAATTTAAATTTATATAAAAATTAGAATCGAACTCGAGTAAAAAAAAAAACTCAAACGAATTTAAATAAATTAAAATTTAATCCGATTCAACATGTTTTTACCGTCAGTAAAAGTCCAACTGGTTGCAGGCATTTGAAAAACAGTAATGGTTTAGAAAATTATCATAAAGAGAGGATAAGAACAAACGTGAGAAAAATTAATGGGAATCTCTCTCCCATGACGTGTTAAGATTCGTTTTTCTAGATTTTATATCCATTTCGTCTTCTTGTGAAAGCTCCTTCTCACCTACTGTTGGAAAAATTGATCCAAATTTGTCACAGTTTTTAAAATAAAATAAAGAATAAAAATAAAAACTTATAATTTTGAGAAAAAAAATTCGAATGTATTTTAATCCTAGTGTTGGATATTATATCCTTAAATTGAATTCACTTCTCACAAAACTTTTGATTTTAGCAGATACCAGTCTCCCAAAAATACAATAATCACACGTACACATAAAAAACTGTGACAATCTGTATATTCTAGTTAACCAAAATTCTACTTTTTGTACGAAGATAACTTTTTTTTTTTTTTATGTAAAAAAATTCTTTATATGCAATGCATTTTTAATGCAAAAATCCAATTCATTTTTATGAAAGAATGAAAGTTTAAATAACTGACCATTAGCCATGTTTATTAGAAGAACAAACATTACAATTCATGAAGACATATCTACCGAGAAAAGAACACTTCAAAACGACATGGTTTTAGAAACAACAATTGGATCGCGTTAATGGTTGAATTGGGTTAATAGGCCAAAGAATTATCTACACCCAAAAAATACAAGAATGAAATCATTAAAGCTCAAGATTTATCCAAGCTTATTTTAGTTTTATTTTAAAGCCAATTTCCGTTTACATAATTCATGATTTTAAGCATGTGAAATACATAAATTAATAATCTCGTATAATTATATTAATTTCACGTTTTATTTATATTTAATAACACGTAAACCCACATAAATATTGATTTAAGTTTTCAAAAATTCATAATTAAAGCCATGAATTCCGACACCTACCACATGGTGACTGTTCCCATAATCGTCTATGACTTTTACTTGGTTTGGATTATGTATGTAAGTTTGGCGTGGTGTCAGCGAGGGAAGGAGTTTGAACCGGGATGAGTAGTGAAAACATGAGAAATTCACTATTTTGGATTTAAGCACTGTTGTGCTGTGTTGCCTTGGTGATTTGAGAGTTGGGTTGTGATACTCCAGAGGCTTAGATGGGGCGAGCTTTTGGTCGTTTTATGTTTATCTCCATCTTCACCAACTTCTCCTGTTACTGTTGAGAGGTAGGGAGTTTAGTTGAATTTTTTCACTTTGCTAAGAGGTAATGAATATGGTTAACAGTAGTCAAGGAGGGCCAAAAAGAAGAAAAAGAAAAAAGAAAAGATTTGGGCCAGCAGAAGAACATCTTTACATATATATATATGCACTTGTGTATCTATATACTGGTAAAACACTGCCCTAAGCACGGGTGATATCAACAGAAGAAAAAAATACATATGAACTTATTAAAGTTGATTCTAGAGTAAAAAAATTGGCCGAGAGAAAATAAAAATAAAATGGAGATAGATAAAAACAGATAAAAGAAAACAAATATATATATAAAATCTCAAGTATATACTTATTTGAATGACTTTAAAAAGATAACATAATAAAATAAAAAATATCCAGCGATATGTTAGTTTTTTAATTTAACTAATTTTAATTGTTTTAATTTTATGTATTTTTTCTTATCCTTTCTATCATAATTTGAACAAAAGAAATTTTAAACTCATATCTTATTCATTTTTCCAGGAAAAATTATTAATCGAAACACAAATTAAGTGAATATAAATTAAATTTTTAAACTTCATTAAAAAAAATTTAGAAATATTAAAATTATTATTAAAAAGAGAGACGTTAAAGAGCGAAAAAAATTCACAAATATTGAATAAAATAATAAAATGATATAGAGAAAAATAATTACAAAAAAAGTATTTTATCTTTATTTGAATGGATTAAAATATAAAAATAAAAAACATTTATTAATATATTAAAAATTTTAATTTATTTAATTTAAATTTCCTAACTTCCATCTATTTTTCCTTTTATTTTCCAACATAACCAAACAAGAGAATAAATTTTGAATCAATATCTCTTTCTATTTCTTTTATGGAGAGAAACATAATGACATGAGTGAGATGCAAAATAAAATTAAATAATATAAAAGAAAATAATAAAATAAAGAGAAAAAATAATTAATAAAAAATATTTGAGCTTCTTATAGAAAATCTAAAACTCTAAAAAAAAAAAAAAAAAGATATGTTTGGAGAAAAATTTGATGCAAAAAAATAAAATAAAATAAAGTTCCTAACTTCATTTTCCCTTTGTTTTCCATCATAACCTAAACAAAGTAATTAATTTTCAATCAGTATTCTTTTTTTATTTATTTTTTTCCTTAAATGTTTCCCAACGGAGCCTTAAGTTTGAGCGGCTCTCACACAACGCAGTACTAGAAAACAATTTTAGCTACAGCCTAAAAGCTCAAGGGTGGCCGCTAGATCGAAAATTAATTTTACCAAATCCATCCATTTGGTTATTTTTAACAATAAATCTTTACAACAAGGCTGTAGTTTCTTTATTAGTCAATCCCTCTTAAATAAACCATTCCTACAAGTAGTGTTTTATTACAATAGCACCATTTTCACATCATTCTTATACAATATTTTAATTAAAATTTTTGATAGAGTAAACATTTTCATATTACTATTAATATTATCAAATATAAGTACTCCTAAAATTTAGCCCAAGGGTAATTTTTCTTTTGAAAATAGTATTATTTAACTTATTATTCCAATTTTTGTAAAAATATAATAACCTAAAAAATATTTTTCCAAAAAAAATTTAAAAATAAACTTCTAACTTTGTAAAAAAATACTAAAACCGAACACTATATATATAAATATATATGTATATTCAATTGAAAAAGGAGGAATCCATGATATCATGTTTATTCACGCTATCAATTAATAATCATATTTAAATTTTTATATTTTAGAATTTTATGGATACAAAAATATTTAATTTTATTTATTAGTTATTTATTGAATTAAATAAAATATAAATCTTATATATTTAATTATACATATATCTTTTTTATTATTCTTGATTTATTTACTAGTGGTGATTTATTAGCTTTGGACCATTATAAATAAATATGTAGTACCATATAAGTAAGCATCTTAATGGATTGAATTTAATCCAAATTCTATCTAAATCACATCCAATAATATTTTTAACTAGATTTGGCAGGTTCAATTTATGACCCAACAGATTTAGATTCGTTAGATTCAATCACTAATGGATTTGGCTCTAAATTGATTCATCAAATTCATTATTTTTAAAAATAAAATATATAAGAATAAAAATAAAAAATTTAAAAATATATTTTAAAAAAACTTACTTGCTAATAAAATAAATTATTTTAATTATTTTACTCTATTATCATTGTATTTGCACATAAATATTTTTATTTAAGTAATTAATTTTTAAGAAGTTAAAAAATATATGAGCAAAATACCAAAAAGCTATTAAGCATAAGAGGAAAATATTGTATAAGATAATTTAAAAACAAAAAAAGTTTGTATCTCCCAACTCCGAAATCCAAAGAAAAGCTATGTATAAGTAATACAATCAAAGCTTATATAAGTTTATTTGTTTATATATCTGTTCATCTTGCTTGCCAAGATGGAAGCCAAAGTGGTTGGATAGACAATTCTGGCAATGGCTGTCTTTACCTTTTCTTCTACATAAAATAGCGGAATTATCTTGTCTTTGCTCTTGTTAGAGATTTAATTCCACTCAATTCAAGCCGAAAACAAATGCATCAGTATGCCTATATATTCATATATTAAATAAAATATTTATTTTTATCTTAGTGTTTGGAGTTGTATAAAATTATATAAATTTGTAAAAGTTAATGTCTCGTGCTTTGTGCACTGAGTAGAAAATTTAAATTTTACAGTCTCGTAATTCATTTTGTAGAGATTTATAAAATTTTATAGTTTTTTGTATTACTCCAAACGATCCCAAAATAGGTTTAAAAAAAATCTTGTTCTTCAAAATACATCATAATGGAATATATAGATAGAGTTAATTTAAATCTTACAAGATCAAATCTAACTATTTTTATCTACGATTATTAAATCCGAATCTAATTTAGACCCGATTCATTGATATACCTACACATAAATAATAAAAATATTTAGATATTTTGATGCTCAACAAGCCATTTGGTTGGTTCATAATCCACGAACACCTATGGCGCATGCAAAACGTGTTGAGGAAACAAATATATATGAAGTACTACAAAAATTTTTGTTTTCTTGCTACCCAATATGTACTAGCTAGGAATATGCTTTCAATATTCTCCGCTTTGGTTTGTTCCATTACAAAATAGCACATTAATTACGACTCTTTACATATATATGTTAAATATACCACTTTTCTATTCTTCCTTTTCCCATATTTTTTACCATTTCTCCATCTAATAGACATTACTATACTTTTATATATATATTCTTATTTGTATTATATGTTTAGAACATCAATTGCCCCTTTTCATAATTTTTCATATCAACAAAATAATGTTATCATAATTTACATAAAACATGAATCAAAATACAGGGTAACATATCAATTGTCTTATAGTTTTTTTCATGAGTAGAGATCAGATGTGTCTTTTCTTTGACTCTTCCCATTAACTTTTATTTTGCACTTTTTGGTACTTTGAAGCATTTTTACAATTCAAAACTTTTTATTTTTTTCTCTTTTACTGTTATTTTTTCTTTTCATCTCACGCCTTCACTCCTCTCTCTCTTTCTCAAAAATCAATTTTCTTAACTTAGGTATGTATCCTCTCTTTAATATCAACATCATATGAATAAAATATCATAAATAGGTTTTGATACATTTTTGAATACATTTTGTCTTGTGTTATTTTTACAATTTCATATTAATCATCGTTAAGAAGCTGATTTTTTTTCTTATTTTGCTAGTATGTAAAAAGCAAAATTTCCCTAATATTGTAAATATATCTCCTTTTTCATGTCTCCATTTCTCTCGCTTTGTGGAAAAAAACATCTTTATCTCATTTAAAATACAAAAATCTTTGTCTTTCATATTTTATGCTTACACCATACTAATAAGAAGTTATAAATATTTTTAATTACAATTCTATATATATTTTTCTTTATGTTACTTTTATAATTTATTTAGGTGATCATAAAAATTAAATTTTTTATTTTTTATTTTTGCAAGTATGGCACAATTCAATTTTTAAGGAGATTCGTTCATATCCTAATTATTTCTTAATAAAACATTATATATGTATTATTGATGGTATTTTTCTGATCAAAACCAACTGTTTTTTTTTTTTTTAATTTTAAGAGGAGCTAAAATATTATTCTATAAATTTCTTGGTCCCAAGAGAATGCATACATCCAATCAACGTGCATGCAACAAGCAAACTCATCCTGTTCACTCACTCCAGCTAGCTAACCATTATGATATCGTACATTAATTTTGTTTTCTTGCTAATCAATATCTATATGTAATAGGAATATGCTTTTCAGTATTCTTGGCTGTTCTTTGCTTCTTGATTACATGTGTTCATAATCTCCGCAGATGATAAGGTCTGGGTGGCGGGAAAAACGTCTTCCCATTGTAATGAACTTCCAAAATGCAAGAAAGTGACTTTTTTGTTAAAACCAATCGATAGAAAAGTGGAAGCAGACTAGTACCACTTGGTTGTGAGAAAACATGTTCCCATTGTCAGAACTTCCAAAATGCTAGAAAGTGACTTTTTTGACCTTTATTTTTGGGAATTATAGTTTTCACATAATGTTTAAGCTGTGGAGCTGAAGTGTCTTATTTTTTATAATAATTTAGCGGTCTTATTTAATTTAATTAAAATTAATTTCAAAATAAAAATAAAAATAAAAATAACTAATTAGAACACAATTGATATAAAATATAAAAAATCACATTACATTAAAATGCAATCAACTTATGGTCATGCATTTCAGCCCCTAGAATGAATTTTAACTGCACTCCCTGAATCAATTAATAAAGCTCGATTTCCATATGCTTTGTTTGGCTATCCAAAAAAAAAAAAAAACAAAAACAAAAACAAAAAAAAAACAAAACAAAACATAATAAAAGTTAAACTTTATTTTTTATTTTTCCGTAGTTGGCTATTGAAAACATTAATTTCTAATTCTTTTTTGTGTGTTTGGAAAGAGAAAACATTAGTTTTTTTTGTAGCTAGTTATTTAATTATTATTTTATTTTTTGTTAATGTGACATATTTATCCTTTATGATAGAAATGTAATTAAGAAGATAATTTTCAAAAATAATCAAAAAAATTAAAACTATCCAAACGCAGCTTTAAGTTCTAGCAGTTCTCACATAGTGCCCTACTAGAAATAACAATTTTTGCTGCAGCCTAAAAGCTCATAAATGGTTTGGGAATAGTGAGGCGTAAATAGGTAAGGTACCGTTGAATTAACAAATTCCATTAACAAACACATTTATTCATTTATTCATTTATTTTCGTTTATCATTTTTGTCGTAAATTCGTTTACTTTTTTAGTTAGAATCTCAAACCCACAAAACTCGTTCCAAAATCTACAAAATCTGATTAAGTATAGTTGGTCAAAGTATTCATTAAACAACTATTAAATACCTAATTTGAAATAAAAACTAAAAAATTTGCAAGTGACAAAAATTTATTAAACTGAACAAATTCATTAAGCAGTCTCCACATTCAATAGATAACTACGTTGTCCATATACAATTTTTTTTTTGGGCTAAACTATCGACAAAACAATTACAAAGAAAATCAAATATGAATAAATCTCAATATTTCAGACACAAGTTTTATTGTTCCATACTTAAATAAAGTAAAAATAAAAGTATTCAATAGAACTATAAAAATAAAAATAAAAATGTTATATATTATATTATATTTTTTAGGAATAAAATTATGAATATATAAATATATATTATACTATATTATATTATATTATATTATGCTATATTATACTGGCATTTAACAAAAATCCTACGGGTACTATGTATTCTATAAGTATAAATGGATCTCGGAAATTGGGTAACCTACAGAGAAACTTCAAACCCGTCCTAGTTCCAATAAATTGTTTCCTAATGGATTTTTATTAGATTCGGGCAGGTTCGGTACTCTCATATACCCATCCCATTAATATTCCTAAAAATAGTCGCTAAATCAAAACTTAAAATTTATCAAATCCACCCATATGAGAGTATGAACGAATCTCTCTTAAATAAACGATTCATACATGTGTTTTATTACATATATATGATTTACATATCATTCTGATACAATATTTTGATTAAAAACTATAGTAAAGCGATATTTTCCTACTACTGTTACTAATTTTATCAAATGAAAGTACTCCTGAAGTTTGAAAGCCCATCGATAATATTAGTTATGTATACAACTATTTTATTATCCTTGATTTATTAGCTAGTTGTGATTTATTAGCATTGGACCATAAAAAAATATGCCATACTACATAAGTAGGTTTGTTAACCGGTTGAATTTTAGTTTAGATTGAATTTAAATTTGATCCAATAATATTTGACTACATCCCATAGATTCAATTCATGACCTAATGTTGGATTCAATGACTAATTGATCTGAATGTGGATTGATCCACCAGATCCATTATTTTTAAAAATAAAAATTTCAAATAAAACATAAAAATTTTAAAAGTAAAAAATAAAAATTGAAAAATATTTAGAAATAAAAACTTGGGCGTCGTATATATTGAAACAATAAAGGATATATATAATAGAGTTATGACATCTATACAGACAACTGGCAGAGAGATTAAAGAGTTTTCTATCACGATTGGTCTACATCAAGACTCAGCTTTAAGCCTATACTTGTTTGCTCTAATTATGAATTAGATTATAAGACATATTCAGGATGAGGTGACGTGGTGCATTTATTTACAAATGACATTGGTTTAGTAGATGAGATGAGAGGAGTGAAAGCTAAACTAAAATTGTAACGAGAAACAAGGCAAAAGGGTTTAGGCTAAGTCGATGTAAGACGGAATATATGGAATGCAAGTTTAGTCAAAATAGGATAACTAGTAGTATAGAAATAAGTTTGGACATACAAAAGATTGTAGAAAAAGAAAATTTCAGGTACGTTAGATCTATGATGCAACAGAATGGAGGGATTGATACTGATATAAGTCACAAGATTTAGACCGGGTGGACCAAATAGAAAAGTGCTTCGGGGTCTTGTGTGATCGAAAAGTCTCATTCAATGTGAAAGGAAGGTATTATAAGGTGGTGGTAAGATAAGCGTTGCTACATGGATCAGAATATTGTGCAATAAAGTATAATCATATTCAGAAGATGACAATTACGGAGATGAGAATACTAAGATGGATGTGCGGGATCACGAGAGATAAGTTTTAGGAACGAGGAGATTAGAGGCAAAATAGGAATAGCACTGATTGAAGATAAAATGAGAAAAAATCGATTTAGATAGTTCGATCATGTTATAAGGCGTCCAACGGAGGCATCTATTCAAATGTATGAAAGCGTGGAGATTGTCAGAAGTAGGAAAAGGAGAAGGAGACTCAAGAGAAGTTGGAACGAAACTATGAAACGTGACCTTGCTTACAAGGATTTGATGGAGGACATGTCCCTAAACCAATTCGATTGGTGTCATTAAATCCATAGAGACGACTCCACCTAGTCGGAAAAGATTTGATTTGGTTTGGTTTATTATTTTATTTGGACATAAATATTTTTTAAGCATTTTTTTTTAAATTCAAAAGAAATGAGTAAAATATAAAAACTATTGAACATAAAATTATATAAGATAAATTTTAGGGGGCAAAAAAGTGTATCTTCCAACTTCAAAATTCAAAGAAAAGTCCATATATGTATATAAGTTATACAATCAAAGCTCATATAAATTTATTTGTTTATATATTTGGCCATCTTGGTTGCCAAGATGGAAGCCAAAAAAATCATAGTTAACTATCAATTTTATTTTATTTAGAATCAATTTTAGAATGTTTATTTATGTTTCTAAATTTTTTTTATCGAATATTGTCCTTAACTTGATATTGAAGTTAACAATTTTCTAGAGTTATTGTTTTCTTATTATACATTATTCAATTTACTAATTTGGTTATGTTTTGTTAGGATTTTTTTCTATTTAAACTTTAATTGTAATCCTACGAGGTGCTTGAGTAGATTTTTATTAGTGATGTAAAAGGGTCGGGTCAGGTCCGACCCGCCTCTTGACCCGGGCTGACTCAGCCCTGTCCTGACCCGCACTCAATCGTCCGTTCCTATTTTCAGGTCGGGCCAGGGTCACCAACACCCGCCCCTGACTCGCCTCAGTTGACCCAACTTATTTTTCTAATATTTTTAAGTTTTTTTAAAGTAAATAAAATAAAAAATAAAAATTAACCAAACACATTAAAGTAATTATTGACAAAAATTGAAATGTATTAAATAACAAGAAATTACATAATTAATGGAAGGAAATGACTCAAATGAGTCAACTGTAAAAAAAAAAAAAAAAAACCCTTGTACGAGTAAACGGTCAAAAAAAAAAAAAAAAAGGCTGCATAGCCTTGTAGGGCAAACTATCTACTCATTAATATTTAACTTTTTAACGCCAAACGGTAAAAAAAAAAACGACACTAGCCGCAGCCCACAACTGCAGGCCCGCAGTGTAGCAGCCAGTAGTACTCAGTCACTCATTACAGTAAATATATATATATATATATAATTATAGGAACTAGCAGTGTGGGTGTGGCACTGACAAACAGTAAAACAGGGCGGATCAAACGGTAATAATAAATTAATAGTAAACCCCAAATGATAAATATATATATATATATATATATATATATATATATATATATATAATAAATTAAGGGATCGGCCTCGGGCCAGGTCTCGGGTCAGGTCTTGGGTCGAGCCAAGCCGACCTAAGCCCTGACTCGTGGAGTAAGGGTCAGATTAGGGTCGGGTCGTACGGATGATCTGGGCCGGGGCAGGGCGACTCCGGATCATGTCGGGTCGGGTCTCGGGTCGACCTTACCCATTTACATCACTAATTTTGATTAGTAAGTTATTGTTAGAACATTTTTATTTACAAGAATATGTGTGACAATAATTCACAGTTTATCTGTTCAATCTTCGTTTTCATCAGTTTGGTTCGACATCACATATATATTACACAATATAATATAAGTATCAACCGAAAAATTATATAAACCATCTAATCATAATTGTGTATGATTTGAGATGATATAATTGTCCTAACTTCAGAAAAAATATTTACAAATTTGAACAAACACCCTTAAGCCCACAAAAGAACAGAAAAAATATTTTATAGACTAAATTTATTTATATATTTATAATTTTAACAATCAAATAATAACAAATTTTAGTTTATCTTATTTCATAATTTCATCAAATAAAAAATTAATCTTTTATCCCATTTGTTTAGAAATATTGGTTATTTTAATTTTTTTCATCTTTCTAAAGTCATTTAATAAGATTTTATATGATCTTTTCAATTCTCATAATCTATTAGTATATTTTAAAAACAATTTAATGAAATAAAATGTAAAAAAAATTGGACATGATAAATTATGAATTATTTGTAAATAAATAAATAAATATCAAGATGATAAAGAAAATGATAAAAGTTTGTAAATAAATTGAAATAAAATAAATTATTTTCTTACTTTACTAATCTATAAAATGAAAGTAAAATCTATTTTGGTCTTTCAAAATATTTTTTCTCACAGAAATATTCTACAAACATAAAAATAAGATAACTAGTAAATTTAAATTTCTAACTGTTTTTTTATCCCCACTAACTTTTCTTATCAATCCTAAATTTAAAAAAAAAAAAACAATCATTGATTTTTTGTCACCATTCATGTACAGAAAAAACAAATATACCAAGCAAAATATCTAACTAGAAACATCAATGAACCGAAAATATTAATTTTGAAGTATGCATCTAGATTTATAAAAAAAAAAAAGCATAAATATGTCGGGTTTGTAATAATTAAGGTTCATTAGATTTGTTGGATTCAATGAGTAATAGATTTGGCTCTAGACTGGTCCATCAAATTCATTATTTTTTAAAAATAAAATATATAAGAATAAAAATAAAAATTTTTAAAATATATTTTAAGAAAATTTACTTGCTAATAAAATAAATTATTTTAGCTATTTTATTGTATTTGCACATAAATATTTTTATTTAAGTAATTAATTTTTAAAAAGTTATAAAATATACGAGCAAAATACCAAAAAGCTATTAAGCATAAGAGGAAAATATTATATAAGATAATTTAAGAAAAAAAAAAAAAAGAAGTTTATGTCTCCCAACTCCGAAATCCAAAGAAAAGCTATGTATAAGTAACACAATCAAAGCTTATATAAGTTTATTTGTTTATATATCCGTTCATCTTGCTTGCCAAGATGGAAGCCAAAGTGGTTGGATGGACAATTCTGGCAATGGCTGTCTTTACCTTTTCTTCTACATAAAATAGCGGAATTATCTTCTCTTTGCTCTTGTAAGAGATTTAATTCCACTCAATTCAAGCCGAAAACAAATGCATCAGTATGCCGATACATTCATATATTAAATAAAATATTTATTTTTATCTTAGTGTTTGGAGTTGTATAAAATTATATAAATTTGTAAAAGTTAATGTCTCGTGTCTTGTGTACTGAGTAGAAAATTTAAATTTTACAGTCTCGTAATTCATTTTGTAGAGATTTATAGAGTTTTGTATTTTTTTGTATTACTCCAAACGATCCCAAAATAGGTTTAAAAAAAATCTTGTTCTTCAAAATACATCATAACGGAATATATATATAGAGTTAATTTAAATCTTACAAGATCAAATCTAACTATTTTTATCTACGATTATTAAATCCGAATCTGATTTAGATATGACGAATCTAATTTAGACCCGATTCATTGATATACCTACACATAAATAATAAAAATATTTAGATATTTTGATGCTCAAC
>QLOD02136001.1:0-21019 GCA_003260245.2 Sideroxylon spinosum | reverse complement strand
GCTTAAGTTAGCGCAGGTCTCATGAATAACACTCGTATGTGGAGAGAGGGTCGGATAAAGAGAGAGAGAGAGAGAGAAGAGGAAAAGGATAAGAAGACGAAGAGCCCATACCTTAAATAACTTTTTACTATTCGTACAGAGAAAGAACCTGACGCGCGGTATGTTGATATGACTAGATATGGACGGTAGATAGTAGCAGTAATAAATTTCGGCTACCTACATGAAAACAAATAGTGAAATAAAACGGTCGGAGATAATTTCCGACCAAATACTCTCCAATGCTTAAGTTATTCGCTGGTCTCATGAATAGTACTCGTATGTAAAGAGAGGGTCGGATAGAGAGAGGGAAAAGGAAAAGAAGCAGAAGACAAAGAACCCGTACCTTGACCACAATTTCACCATTTTTGCAAAGAAACAACCTGACATACTGTATGTCGATATGAATGGATACAGACAATAGATAGTAGCAGTAATAATATTTGGTTACCTGCATTAAAAAAATAGTGAAATAAAGCAGTCAAAGATAGTCTCCGACCAAAAACACTCCGGCGCTTAAGTTAATCACAAGTCTAATGAATAACACTCGTATGTAAAGAGAGAATCGGATACAGAGAGAAGAGGAAAAGAAGAAGAAGACAAACCCGTACCTTAACTAACTTCTTACAATTTATTGAGAAAGAGAACGTGATATGCTGTACGTTGATATGACTTGACATTGACGGTAGATAGTAGCCTTAATAATATTCGATAACCTGCATGTAACAAAATGAGTGAAAAAAAACGGTCGGAGATAGTCCACAACCAAGGAATCTCCGTTTCTTAAGTTAGTAACAGCTCTCATGATAATACTCGTATGTAAAGAGAGAGTCGGATAGAGAGAGAGAGAGAGAGAGAGAGAGAACAGGAAGAGAAAAGGAAGATGAACCTATACCTTGATTAAGTTTTTACTTTTTATTGTGAGAAAAGAACCTGACGTGCTATATGTTGACATGATAAGATGGTAGATAGTAGTGCTAATAACGTACGCAAACTTACATATAAAAAAATAGTGAAACAAAGCGGTCAGAGATAGTCCATCACCAAGGACTCTCCGAAGCTCAAGTTAGTGCAGGTCTCATGAATAACACTCGTATGCGGAGAGAGGGTCGAATAAAGAGAGAGAAAGAAGAGGAAACGAATAAGAAGACGAAGGGCCCGTAGCTTAAATAAATTTTTACTATTTATACAAAGAAGGAACCTGACGTGCGGTATATTGACATGACTGGATATAAACGATAGATAGTAGTAGTAACAAATTTTGGTTACCTACATGAAAAAAAATAGTGTAATAAAGCGGTCGGAGATAGTCTCCGACCAAGGCCTCTCCAATGCTTAAGTTATTCACAACTCTCATTAATAGTACTCGTATGTAAAGATAGGGTCGGATAGAGAGAAAGAAGAGGAAAAGAAGTAGAAGACAAAGAACCATACCTTGATCGAATTTTCACTATTGATGTAGAGAAAGAACGTGACATCCTATATGTTGATATGAATGGATATAGACAGTAGATAGTAGCTATAATAATGTTTGGTTACCTGTTTGAAAACAATACTGAAATAAAGCGGTCGGAGATAGCCCCTGATCAAGGACACTCTGACGCTTAGGTTAGTCACTGGTCTAATGAATAATACTCGTATGTAAAGAGAACATCGGATAGAGAGAGAAGTGGAAGAGAAGAAGAAGACGAACCTGTACCTTAACTAACTTCTTATTATTTATTGTGAAAGAGAACCGGATATGCCGTATGTTGATATGACTTGACATTGACGATAGATAGTAGCATTAATAATATTCGATAACCTGCATGTAACAAAATTAGTGAAATAAAGCGGTCGGAGATAGTCCACAACCAAGGAATCTCCGATGCTTAAGTTAGTCACAGGTCTCATGAATAATACTCGTATGTAAAGAGAGAGTCGGATAGAGAGAGAGAGAGAATAGGAAGAGAAGAGGAAGATGAACCCGTACCTTGACTAACTTTTTACTATTTATAGTGAGAAAGAACCTGATGTGCTATATGTTGACATGACTAGAAGGTAGATAATAACATTAATAACGTTCGCAAACCTGTATGAAACAAAAACAGTGAAATAAAACGGTCGGAGAGAGTCCATGACCAAGGACTCTCCGATGCTTAAGTTAGTGCAGGTCTCATGAATAACACTCGTATGTGGAGAGAGGGTCATATAAAGAGAGAGGGAGAAGAGGAAAAGACTAGAAAGACGAAGAGCCCGTACCTTAAATAACTTTTTACAATTTATACAGAAAAAGAACCTGACGTGTGGTATGTTGACATGACTGGATATAAACGGTTGATAGCTGCAATAATAAATTTCGGTTACCCACATGAAAAAAAATAATGAAATAAAGCGGTCGGAGATAGTCTCCAACCAAGAATCTCTGATGCTTAAGTCAGTCACAGGTCTCATGAATAATACTCGTATGTAAAGAGAGAGTCGGACAGAGAGAGAGAATAGGAAGAGAAGAGGATGATGAACCCGTACCTTGACTAATTTTTTACTATTTGTAGTGAGAAAGAACCTGAAGTGCTATATGTTGACATGACTAGATGGTAGATGGTAGCAATAATAACGTTCGTAAACCTGCATGTAACAAAAATAGTGAAATGAAGCGGTCGAAAATAGTCAACGACCAAGGACTCTCAATGCTTAAGTTAGTCACAGGTCTCATGAATAATACTCGTATGTTAAGAGAGAGTCGAATAGAGAGAGAGAGAGAGAGAGAATAGGAAGAGAAGAGGAAGATGAACCCGTGCCTTGACTAACTTTTTACTATTTATAGTGAGAAAGAACATGACGTGATATATGTTGATATGACTAGATGGTACATAATAGAAATAATAACGTTCGTAAACCACCATGTAACAAAAAAAGAGAAATAAAACGATCGAAGATAGTCCATGACCAAAGACTCTCCGATGCTTAAGTTAGCGCAGGTCTCATGAATAACACTTGTATGTGGAGAGAGGGTCGGATAAAGAGAGAGAGAGAGGAGGAAAAGACTAAGAAGACGGAGAGCCCGTAACTTAAATAATTTTTTACTATTTATACAGAGAAATAACCTGACGTACGGTATGTTGACATGACTGCATATAGACGGAACATAGTAGCAGAAATAAATTTCGATTACCTACTTGAAAAAAATTAGTAAAATAAAACGGTCAGAGATAGTCTTCGACCAGGGACTCTCCAATACTTAAGTTATCCGCAGGTCTCATGAATAGCACTCGTATGTAAAGAGAGAGTCGGATAAAGAGAGAGAAGAGGAAAAGAAGCAGAAGACAAACAACCCGTACATTAATCGACTTTTCACTATTTATGTAGAGAAAGAACCTGACATGCTGTATGTTAATATAACTGGATATAGACAGTAGATAGTGGCAGTAATAATGTTTGGTTACCTGCTAGAAAAAAAAGCGAAACAAAGCGGTCGGAAATAGTCTCCGACCAAGGACACTCCGGCGCTTAAGTTAGTCACAGGTCTAGTGAATAATACTCGTATGTAAAGAGAGAATCGGATAGAGAGAGAAGTGGAAGAGAAGAAAAAGACGAACCCGTACCCTAACTAACTTCTTACTACTTATTGAGAACGATAACCTGATATGCTGTATGTTGATATGACTTGACATTGACGGTAGATAATAGCATTAATAGTATTCGACCACCTGCATGTAACAAAATTCGTGAAATAAAACAGTCAGATATAGTCCACAACCAAGGAATCTTCGATGCTTAAGTTAGTCACAGGTCTCATGAATAATACTCGTATGGAAAGACAGAGTCGGATAGAGAGAGAGAGAGAGTAGGAAGAGAAGAGGAAGATAAACCCGTACCTCGACTAACTTTTTCCTATTTGTAGTGAGAAAGAACCTGACGTGCTACATGTTAACACGATTAGATGGTAGATAGTAGCATTAATATCGTTCGCAAACCTGCACGTAATAAAGAAGTGAAATAAAGCGGTCGGAGATAGTCCATGGCCAAGAACTCTCCTATGCTTAAGTTAGCGTAGGTCTAATGAATAACACTCGTATTGTGAGAAAGGGTAGGATAAAGAGAGAGAGAGAAGAGGAAAAGAATAAGAAGACGAAGAGCCTATACCTTAAATAACTTTTTACTATTTATACAGAGAAGGAACCTGACGTGCGGTATATTGACATGACTGAATATAGACGGTAGATAGTAGCAGTAATAAATTTTGGCTGCCTACATGAAAACAAATTGTGAAATAAAGCAGTCGGAGATAGCCTCCGACCAAGGACTCTCCAATGCTTAAGTTATTCGTAGGTCTCATGAATAGTACTCGTACGTAAAGAGAGGGTCGGATAGAGAGAGAGAAGAGGAAAAGAAGCAGAAGGCAAAGAACCCGTACCATGATTGAATTTTTGCTATTTATGTAGAGAAAGAACTTGACGTGCTGTATCTTGATATGACTGGATATAGACAGTAGATAGTCGTAGCAATAATGTTTGGTTACCTGCACGAAACAAATTATGAAATAAAGAGGTCGGAGATAGTCTCCGACCAAGGACACTCCGACGCTTAAGTTGGTCACAGGTCTAATGAATAATACTCGTATGTAAAGAGAGAATCAGATGGAAAGAGAAGAGGAAGAGAAGAAGAAGATGAACCGGTACCTTAACTAACTTCTTACCATTTATCGAGAAAGAGAACCTGATATGCTGTATGTTGATATGACTTGACATTGACGGTAGATAGTAGCATTGGTAATATTCGATAACCTGCATTAACAAAATTAGCGAAATAAAGTTATCGGAGATAGTCCACAACCAAGGAATCTTCGATGCTCAAGTTAGTCACAGGTCTCATGAATAATACTCGTATGTAAAGAGAGAGTCGGATAGAGAGAGAGAGAGAGAATAGGAAGAGAAGAAGAAGATGAATCTGTACCTTGACTAACTTTTTACTATTTATAGTGAGAAAGAACCTGATGTACTACATGTTAACACGATTGGATGGTAGATAGTAGCATTAATATCGTTCGAAAACCTGCACGTAATAAAAAAGTGAAATAAAGCGGTCGGAGATAGTCCATGACCAAGGACTCTCCGATGCTTAAGTTAGCGTAGGTCTAATGAATAACACTCGTGTGGTGAGAGAGGGTCGGATAAAGAGAGAGAGAGAGAAGAGGAAATGAATAAGAAGACAAAGAGCCCGTACCTTAAGTAACTTTTTACTATTTATATAGAGAAAGAACCTAACATGCGGTATGATGACGTGACTGGATATAGACGGTAGATAGCAGCAGTAATAAATTTCAGTTACCTACATGAAAAAAATAGTGAAATAAAGCGGTCGGAGATAGTCTACGACCAAGGACTCTCCAATGCTTAAGTCGCAGGTCTCATGAATATTACTCGTACGTAAAGAAAGGGTCGAATAGAGAGAGGGAAGAGGAAAAGAAACAGAAGACAAAGAACCCGTACCTTGGTCGAATTTTCACTATTTATGTAGAGAAAGAATGCGACATGTTGTATGTTGATATGACTGGATATAAACAGTAAATAGAAGTAGTAATAATGTTTTGTTACGTGAATGAAAAAAATAGTGAAATAAAGCGGTCGGAGAAGTTAGTCACCGGTCTAATGAATAATACTCGTATTTAAAGAGAGAATCGGATAGAATGGGAAGAGGAAGAGAAAAAGAAGACGAACCTGTACCTTAACTAACTTCTTACTATTTATTGAGAAAGAGAACCTGATATGCTGCTTGTTGATAGTAGCTTTCATAACGTTCGCAAACCTGAATGTAACAAAAACTGTGAAATAAAGCGGTCAGAGATAGTCCATGACCAAGGACTCTCTGACGCTTAAGTTAGCGCAGGTCTTATGAGTAACACCCGTATATGGAGAGAGGGTCAGATAAATACAGAGAGAGAAGAGGAAAAGAATAAGAAGTCGAAGAGCCCATACCTTAAATAACTTTTTACTATTTATACAGATAAAGAACCTGTCGTGCGGTCTGATGACATGACTGGATATAGACGGTAGATAGTAGTAGTAATAAATTTCGATTACCTACATGAAAAAAAATTGTGAAATATAGCGGTCGGAGATAGTCTTCGACCAAGGGCTCTCTAATGCTTAAGTTATTCGTAGGTCTCATGAATAGTACTCGTACGTAAGGAGGGGGTCGGATAAAGAGAGAGAAAAGGAAAAGAAGCAGAAGACAATGTACTCATACCTTGATCGAATCTTCATTATTTATGTAGAGAAAGAACCTGGCATGCTGTATGTTGATATGACGGGATATAGATAGTAGATAGTAGCAGAAATAATGTTTGGTTACCTGCATGAAAAAAAATTGTGAAATAAAGGGGTCGGAGATAGTCTCCGGCCAAGGACACTCCGACGCTTAAGTTAGTCACAGGTCTAATGAATAATACTCGTATGTAAAGTGAGAATAAGATAGAAAGAGAAGAAGAAGACGAACCCGTACCTTAACAAACTTCTTACTATTTTTTAAGAAAGAGAACCTGATATGCTGTATGTTGACATGACTTGACATTGACGGTAGATAGTAGCATTAGTAATATTCGATAACCTGCATTAACAAAATTAGTGAAATAAAGTGTTGGAGATAGTCCACAACCAAGGAATCTCCGATGCTTAAGTTAGTCACAGGTCTCATGAATAATACTCGTATGTAAAGAGAGAGTTAGATAGAGAGAGAGAGAGAGAATAGAAAGAGAAGAGGAAGATGAACCCGTACCTTGACTAACTTTTACTATTTATAGTGAGAAAGAACCTGACGTGCTACATGTTGACACGACTAGATGTTAGATAGCAGCATTAATATCATTCGCAAACCTGCACGTAACAAAAAAGTGAAATAAAGCGGTCAGAGATAGTCCATGACCAAGGACTCTCCGATGCTTAAGTTAGCATTGGTCTAATGAATAACACCCGTATGTGGAGAGAGGGTCGAAAAACGAAAGAGAGAGAAGAGGAAATGAATAAGAAGACGAAGAGCCCGTACCTTAAGTAACTTTTTACTATTTATACAGAGAAAGAACCTGACATGTGGCATGATGACATGACTGGATATAGACGGATAGAGAAAGGGATAGAGAATAGGAAGGGAAGAGGAAGAGGAACCCGTACCTTGACTAACATGTTACTATCTATAGCGAGAAGGAACCTGACGTGCTATATTTTGACATGACTAGATGGCAGATAGTCGCTTTTATAACGTTCGCAAACCTGTATGTAACAAAAACAGTGGAATAAAGCGGTCGGAGATAGTCAACGACCAAGGGCTCTCCGATGCTTAAGTTACCGCAGGTCTCATGAATAACACTTGTATGTGGAGAGAGGGTCAGATAAAGAGAGAGAGAAAAGAGGAAAAGTATAAGAAGACGAAGGGCCCGTACCTTAAATAACTTTGTACTATTTATACGGAGGTAGAACCTAATGTGCAGTATGTTGACATGACTGGATACAGATGGTAGGTAGTAGCAGTATTAAATTTCGGTACCTACATAAAAAAAATAACGAAATAAAGCAGTCGGAGATAGTCTCCGACCAAGGACTCTCCAATGCTTAAGTTATTCGCAGGTCTCATGAACAGTACTCGTATGTAAAGAGAGGGTCAGATAGAGAGAGAGAAGAGGAAAAGAAGCAGAACACAAAGAACCCGTACCTTGACCGAAATTTCACTATTTATGTAGAGAAACAACCTAACATACTGTATGTTGATATGAATGGATACAGACACTAGATAGTAGTAGTAATAATATTTGGTTACTTGCATTAAAAAAATAGTGAAATAAAGCGATCGGAGATAGTCTCCGACCAAAAACACTCCGACGCTTAAGTTAGTCACAGGTCTAATGAATAACACTCGTATATAAAGAGAGAATCGGATAGAGAGAGAAGAGGAAGAGAAGAAGAAAACGAACCTGTACCTTAACAGACGAACCCGTACCTTAACTAACTTATTACTATTTAGTGAGAAAGAGAACGTGATATGCTGTATGTTGATATGACTTGACATTGACGGTATAAAGTAGGATTAATAATATTTGATAACCTACATGTAACAAAATTAGTGAGAAACAACGATCGAAAATAGTCCACAACCAAAGAATCTCCGATTCTTAAGTTAGCAATAGGTCTCATGATAATACTCGTATGCAAAGAGAGAGTCGGATATAGAGAGAGAGAGAGAGAGAGAGAGAGAGGAAGAGTAGGAAGAGTAGAGGAAGATGAACCTATACCTTGACTAACTTTTTACTATTTATTGTGAGAAAAGAACCTGACGTGCTAGATGTTGACGTGATTAGATGGTAGATAGTAGCATTAATAACGTTCGCAAACCTGCATATAACAAAAACAGTGAAACAAAGCGGTCAAAGATAGCCCATCGCCAAGGACTCTCCAAAGCTTAAGTTGGCGCAGGTCTCATGATTAACACTCGTATGTGGAGAGAGTGTCGAATAAAGAGAGAGAGAGAAGAGGAAAAGAATAAGATGACGAAGGGCCCGTACCTTAAATAACTTTTTACTATTTATACGGAGAAAGAACCTGACGTACGGTATGTTGACATGACTGGATATAGACGGTAGGTAGTAGCAGTAATAAATTTTAGTTGCCTACATGAGAAAAATAGCGAAATAAAACGGTCGAAGATTGTCTCCGACCAAGGACTCTCTAATGCTTAAGTTATTCGCAGGTCTCTTGAATAGCGCTCGGATGTAAAGAGAGGGTCGGAGAGAGAGAGAGAAGAGGAAAAGAAGCAGAAGATAAAGAACCCGTCCCTTGACCAAAATTTCACTATTGATGTAGAGAAAGAACCTGACATCCGATATGTTGATATGTATGGATACAGACAGTAGATAGTAGCTATAATAATGTTTGGTTATCTGCTTGAAAAAAATAGCGAAATAAAGAGGTCGGAGATAGTCTCCGACCAAGGACACTCCGACGCTTAAGTTAGTCACAGGTCTAATGAATAATACTCGTATGTAAAGTGAAAATCGGTTAGAGAGAGTAGTGGAAGAGAAGAAGAAGATGAACCCGTACTTTAACTAACTTCTTACTATTTATCGAGAAAAAGAACCGGATATGCCGCATGTTGATATGACTTGACATTGACGATAGATAATACCATTAATAATATTCGATAATCTGCATGTCACAAAATTAATGAAAGAAAGCGGTCGGAGATAGTCCACAACCAAGGAATCTCTGATGCTTAAGTTAGTCATAGGTCTCATGAATAATACTCGTATGTAAGAAGAGAGTCGGATAGAGAGAGAGAGAGAATAGGAAGACAAGAGGAAGATGAACCCGTACCTTGACTAACTTTTTATAATTTATAGTGGGAAAGAACCTAACGTGCTATATGTTGACATGACTAGATGGTAGATAGTAGCGTCAATAACGTTCGCAAACTTGAATGCAACAAAAACAGTAAAATAAAGCGCTCGGAGATAGTCCATGACCAAAGACTCTTTGATGCTTAAGTTAGCGTAGGTCTCATGAATAACACTCGTATGTGGAGAAAGGGTTAGAAAAAGAGATAGAGAGAAGAGGAAAAAAACAAGAAGACGAAGAGCCCGTACCTTAAATAACTTATTACTATTTATACAGAGAAAGAACCTGACGTGCGGTATGTTGACATTACTGGATATAGACGGTAGATAGCAGCAGTAATAAATTTCTGTTACCTACATGAAAAAAAATAGTGCAATTTATTCGCAGGTCTCGTGAATAGCACTCGTATGTAAAGAGAGGGTCGGATAGAAAGCGAGAAGAGGAAAAGAAGTAGAAGACAGAACCCGTACCTTTACCAAATTTTCACTATTTATGTAGAGAAAGAACCGGACATGTTGTATCTTGATATGACTGGATATAGACAGTAGATAGTAGCAGTAATAATGTTCGGTTACCTACATGAAAAAAAAAGTGAAATAAAGCGATCGGAGATAGTCTCCGACCAAGAACACTCCGACGCTTAAGTTAGTCACAGGTCTAATTGAATTATACTCGCATGTAAACAGAGAATCGAATTGAGAGAAAAGTTGAAGAGAAGAAGAAGAAGAAGACGAACCCGTACCTTAACTAACTTCTTACTATTTATTGAGAAAGAGAGCCTAATATCCTGTATGTTGATATGACTTGACATTGACGGTAGATAGTAGCATTAATAATATTCGATAACCTACATGAAACAAAATTAGTGAAATAAAGCGGTCGGAGATAGTGCACAACCAAGGAATCTCTGACGCTTAAGTTAGTCTCAGGTCAAATGAATAATACTTGTATGTAAAGAGAGAATCGGATAAAGAGAAAAGAGGAAGAGAAGAAGAAGACGAACCCGTACCTTAACTAACTTATTATTATTTATTGAGAAAGAGAACCTGATATGCTGTATGTTGATATGACTTGACATTGATAGTAGATAGTAGCATTAATAATGTCCGATAACCTGCATGTAACAAAATTAGTAAAATAAAATGGTCGGAGATAGTCCACAACTAAGGAATCTTCGATGCTTAAGTTAGTCACTGGTCACAAGAATAAAACTCGTTTGTAAAGAGAGAGTCGGATAGAGAAAGATAGAGAATAGGAAGAGAAGAGGAAGATGAACTCTTACCTTGACAAACTTTTTGCTATTTTTAGTGAGAAAAAACCTGACGTGCTATATGTTGACATGACCAGATGGTAGATAGTAGCATTAATAACATTCGCAAACCCGCATTTAATAAAAAAAAGGAAATAAAGCGGTTAGAGATAGTCCATGAATAACACTCGTATGTGGAGAGGTCGGATAAAGGGAGAGAGAGAGAGAGAGGAGAAGAGGAAAAGAATAAGAAGATGAAGAGCCCATACCTTAAATAACTTTTTACTATTGATACAGGGAAAGAACCTGATGGACGGTATGTTGACATGACTGGATATAGACGGTAGATAGTAGCAGTAATAAATTTCGGTTACCTTTATGAAAAAAAAAGTGAAATAAATTGGTTGGAGATAGTCTCCGATCAGGGACTCTCCAATGCTTAAATTATTCGCAGGTCTCATGAATAGTACTCGTATGTAAAGAGAGAGTCGGATGGAGAGAGAGAAGAGGAAAAGAAGCAGAAGAGAAAGAACCCGTACCTTGACCAAAATTTCACTACTTATGTAGAGAAAGTACCTGACATACTGTATGTTGATATGAATGGATACAAATAGTAGATAGTAGCAGTAATAATATTTGTTTACCTGCGTTAAAAAAATAGTGAAATAAAACAGTCGGAGATGGTCTCCGACTAAAAACACTCCGACGCTTAAGTTAGTCACAGGTCTAATGAATAACACTCGTATGTAAAGCGAAAATCGGATAGAGAGAGAAGAGGAAGAGAAGAAGAAGACGAACCCGTACCTTAACAGATGAACCCATACCTTAACTAACTTCTTACTATTTATTGAGAAAAGGAACCTGATATGCTATTTAATGAGACTGTCTCCGACCAAGGACACTCCGACACTTAAGTTAATCACAGGTCTAATGAATAATACTCATATGTAAAGAGAAAATTGGATAGAGAGAGAAGTGGAAGAAAAGAAGTAGACGAACCTGTACCTTAACTAACTTCTTACTATTTATTGAGATAGAAAACCTGATATGCTGTATGTTGATATGAGTTGACATTAACGGCAAATAGTAGCATTAATAATGTTCGATAACCTGCATATAACAAAATTAGTGAAATAAAACGGTCGAAGATAGTCCACAACCAAGGAATCTTTGATGCTTAAGGTAGTAACAGGTCACTTGAATAATACTCGTATGTAAAGAGAGAGTTAGATTGAGAGAGATAGAGAATAGGAAGAGAAGAAGAAGATGAACTTGTACCTTGACTAACTTTTTGCTATTTATAGTGAGAAAGAACCTGACGTGTTATATGTTGACATGACCAGATGGTAGATAATAGCATTAATAACGTTCACAAACCTGCATTTAATAAAAAAAGGGAAATAAAGCGGTTGGAAATAGTCCATGACCAAGGACTCTCCGATGCTTAAGTTAGCGCAGGTCTCATGAATAACACTCGTATGTGGAGAGGGTCGGATAAAGAGAGAGAGAGAGAAGATGAAAAGAATAAGAAGACGAAGAGCCCGTACCTTAAATAACTTTTTACTATTGAAACAGAGAAAGAACCTGCGTCGGTGTGTTGACATGATTGGATATAGACAGTAGATAGTAGCAGTAATAAATTTTGGTTACCTTTATGAAAAAAAAAAAGTGAAATAAAATGGTCAGATATAGTCTTTGATCAGGGACTCTTCAATGCTTAAGTTATTCGCATGTCTCATGAATAGTACTCGTATGTAAAGAGATGGTCGGATAGAGAGAGAGGGAAGAGGAACAGAAGCAGAAGACAAAGAACCCGTACCTTGACCAAAATTTCACTATGCTGTACGTTGATACGACTGGATATAGACAGTAGATAGTGGCAGTAATAATGTTTGGTTACCAACATCAAAAAAATGGTGAAATAAAGCAGTCGGAGATAGTCTCCGATAAAAAACACTCCGACACTTAAGTTAGTCACAGGTTTAATGAATAACACTCGTATGTAAAGAGAAAATTGAATAGACAGAGAAGAGGAAGAGAAGAAGAAGACGAACCCGTACCTTAACTAACTTCCTACTATTTATTGAAAAAAGGAACCTGATATGCTATATGTTGATATGACTTGACATTGACGGTAGATAGTAACATTAACAATATTCGATAACCTGCATGTAATAAAATTAGTGAAATAAAGCGGTTGGAGATAGTCCACAACCAAGGAATCTCTGATGCTTAAGTTAGTCATAGGTCTTATGAATAATACGCGTACGTATAGAGAGAGTCGGATAGAGAGGGAGAGAGGGAATAGGAAGAGAGGAGGAAGATGAACCCTTACCTTGACTAACTTTTTACTATCTATAGTTAGAAAGAACCTGACGTGCTATATGTTAATATGACTAGATGGTAGATAGTAGCATTAATAACGTTCGTAAACCTACATATAACAAAAACAGTGAAACAAAACGGTCAGAGATAGTCCATCACCAAGGATTCTCCGAAGCTTAAGTTGGTGCTGGTCTCACGAATAACACTCGTATGTGGAGAGAGGGTCGGATAAAGAGAGAGAAAGAAAAGTAAAAGAATAAGAAGACGAAGAGCTTGTACCTTAAATAAATTTTTACTATTTGTACAGGGAAAGAACCTGACGTGCGGTATATTGACATGACTGGATATAGACGGTAGATAGTAGCAGTAATAAATTTCGATTACCTACATGAGAAAAAATAGTGAAATAAAGCGGTCGGAGATAGTCTACGACCAAGGACTCTCCAATGCTTAAGTTATTCGCAGGTCTCATGTATAGTACTCGTATGTAAAGGAGGGTCAGATAGAAAGAGAGTGAAGAGGAAAAGAAGCAGAAGACAAAAAACCCGTACCTTGACCAAAATTTCACAATTTATATAGAGAAAGAACCTGACATACTCTATGTTGATATGAATGGATACAGACACTAGATAGTAGCAGTAATAATATTAGGTTACCTGCATTAAAAAAATAGTGAAATAAAGTGGTCGGAGATAGTCTCCGACCAAAAACACTCCGACTCTTAAGTTAGTCATAGGTCTAATGAATAACACTCGTATGTAAAGAGAGAATCGGATAGAGAGGGAAGAGGAAGAGAAGAAGAAGACGAACCCGTACCTTAACTAACTTCTTACTATTTATTGAGAAAGAGAACGTGATATGATGTATGTTGATATGACTTGACTTTGACAGTAGATAGTAGCATTAATAATATTCGATAACCTGCATGTAACAAAATTAATGAAATATAGCGGTCGGAGATAGTCCACAACCAAGGAATCTCTGATGCTTAAGTTAGTCGCAAGTGTCATGAATAATACTCGTATATAAAGAGAGAGTCGGATAGAGAGAGAGAGAATAGGAAGAGAAGAGGAAGATGTACCCGTACCTTCACTAAATATTTACTATTTGTAGTAAGAAAGTACCTGACGTGCTATCTGTTGACATGACCAGATGGTAGATTGTAGCATTAATAACGTTTGCAAACCTGCATGTAACAAAAACAATGAAATAAAACAGTCGAAGATAGTCCATGACCAATGACTCTCTGATGCTTAGGTTAGCAGACGTCTCCTGAATAGCACTCGTATGTGGAGAGATGGTCGGATAAAGAGAGAGAGAGAAGAGGAAAAGAATAAGACGGCGAAGAGCCCGTACCTTAAATAACTTTTTACTATTTATACAGAGAAAGAACCTGACGTGCGGTATGTTGACATGACTGGATATAGACGGTAGATGGTATTGGTAATAATGTTCGGTTACCTGCAAGAAAAAAAGCCCATGAAATAAAGCAGTCGGAGATAGTCCCCGACTAAGGACTCTCTAATGCTTAAGTTAGCCACAGGTCTTACGAATAGTACTCATAAGTAGAGAGAGTTTTGGATTAAGATAGGGAGAAAGAAGAGTAAAAGAAGAAGAAGACAAAGAACCCGTATCTTGGCTTACTTTTCACCATTTATATAGAGAAAGAACCAGACATACTGTATGTTGATATCACTGGATATATATAGTAGATAGTAGAAGTAATAATGTTCGGTGACCTACATGAAAAAAAGAAGTGAAATAACGAAATCGGAGATAGACTCTGACCAAGAACTATCTGATCTTTAAGTTAGTCGCATGTCCCTTGAATAATATTCGTATGTAGAGAGATCCAGAAAGAGATAGAGAGAGAGAGAGAGAAGAGGAAAAGAAGAAGACCTCGAAGAACCCGTACCTTAACTAACGTTTTACAATTTATACAGAGAAAGACTCTGACGTGTTGTATGTTGATATAACTAGATATAGACGGTTGATAGTTGTACTAATAATGTTCGGTGTCCAACATAAAAAAAAAGAAGTAGATAGTAACAGTAGATAGTAACAGTAATAATGTTCGGTGACCTACATGAAAAAAGCAGTGAAATAAAACGATCGGAGACAGTCCCTGACCAATGACTCTCCGACGCTTAAATTAAACACAGGTGTCATGAATAATGATCGTATGTAAAGAGAGAGTCGGATAGAGAGAGAGAGAGAGAGTAGGAAGAGAAGAAGAAGATGAACCCATTCCTTGACTAACTTTTTACTATTTATAGTGAAAAAGAACCTGACGTGCTATATGTTGATATGACTAGATGGTAGATAGTAGCATCAATAACGTTCGCAAACCTGCATATAACAAAAACAGTGAAATAAAATGGTCAGAGATAGTCCATGATCAAGAACTCTCCGATGCTTAAGCTAGCGCAGGTCACATGAATAACACTCGTATGTGGAGAGAGAGTCGTATAAAGAAAGAGAGAGAAGAGGAAAAGAATACAAAGACGAAGGGACTGTACCCTAGGTAACGTTTTACTATTTATACAGAGAAAGAACCTGACGTACGGTATGTTTACATGACTGGATATAGACGGTAGATAGTAGCAGTAATAAATTTCGGTTACCTATATGAAAAAAAAGTGAAATAAAACGGTTGGAGATAGTCCCCGATCATGGACTCTCCAACGCTTAAGTTAGTCGTAGGTCTCATGAACTATACCCGTATGTAGAGAGTTTCGGATAAAAAGAAGGGGAAAAGAAGAAGACAAAGAACCGTTGGCTAATTTTTCACTATCTATGCAGAGAAAGAGCCTAACATGTTGTATGTTGATATGACTGGATATAGACAGTCGACAGTAGCTGTAATAATATTCGGTAACCTGCATGAAAAAAAAATAATTAAATAAAGCGGCCGGAGATAAATCCCGACCAATGACACTATGACGCTTAAGTTAGTCACACGTCTAATGAATAACACTCGTATGTAAAGAGTGAATCAGATAGAGAGAAAGAGAGAAGAGGAAGAGAAGAATAAGATGAACCCGTACCTTGACTAACTTCTTACTATTCATAGATAAAAAAACCTGATGTGCTGTATGTTGATATGACTTGACATTGACGGTAGATAGTAGCATTAATAATGTTCGATAACCTGCATGTAAAAAAAATCATGAAATAAAGCAGTCGGACATAGTCCCCAATGAATGGCTCTCCGATGCTTACGTTAGTCGTAGGTCTCCTGAATGAAACTCGTATCTAGACAGCGAGTCGGATAGAGAGAGAGAGAGAGGTGTGGAAGGGAAAAAAAAGAAGAGCCTGTACCTTTACAAAATTATCAACATTTATATGGAGATAGAACCTGACGTGCTGTACGTTGATATAACTGGATATTGACAGAAGATAGTAGTAGTATTAATGTTCGGTGACCTACATGAAAAAAAAGAAGTGAAATAACGAGGTTTGAGATAGTCCCCGACCGAGAACTCTCTAATTCTTAAGTTAGTTGCATGTCTCATGAATAATGCTCGTATTTAGAGAGTAAGAAAGAGAGAAAGAGAGAGAGAAAGAGAGAAGAAGAAAAAGAAGAAGACAACGAATAACCTATACCTTGACTAACTTTTTTACAATTTATACAGAGAAAGACCCTCAGATGCTGTACGTTGACATGACTGGATATATAGACGGTAGATAGTAGCACTAATAAAGTTCGGTGTCCTGCATTAAAAAAACCAGAAATAAAATGGTCGAAGGTAGTCCCCGACCAAGGACTCTCCAATGCTTAAGTTTCTCCTAGGTCTAATGAACAACACTTGTATGTAACGCGAGAATCGGATAAAGAGAGAGAGAGAAAAAGAGAGAAAAGTGGAAGAGAAGAAGAGGACGAACCCGTGCCTTGACTAACTTTTTACTATTTATAGAGAGAAAGAACCTGACGTGCTGTATGTTGATATGACTTGATATTGACGGTAGTTAATAATAGTAATAATGTTCGTTGACCTACATGAAACAAGCAGTGAAATTAAGTGGTCGGATATAGTCCCCGACGAAAAAATCTTCGACGCTTAAGTTAGTCACAGGTCTCATGAATAATACTCGTATGTAAAGAGAGAGTCGGATAGAAAGAAAGAGTGAGAGAGTAGGAAGAGAAGAAGAAGAAGAAGATGAACCCGTACCTGGACTAACTTGTTGCTTTTTCTAAAGAGAAAGAAGCTGATATGCTGTATATCGACATGACTAGATGGTAGATAGTAGCATTAATAACGTTTGTAAACCTGCATGTAACAAAAATAGTGAAATAAAGCGGTCGAAGATAGTCTCCGACCAAGGACTCTCTAATGCTTGAGTTAGTCGTAAGTCTCACGAATTGTACTCGTACGTAGAGAGAGTTTAGGATAGAGAGAGAGAGAGAGAGAAAGAAGAGGAAAAGAAGAAGAAGACAAAGAACCCGTACCTTGACTAACTTTTCACGATCTATGCAGAGAAAGAATCTGACATGCTGTATGTTGATATGACTGGATATAGATAATAGGCAGTAGCAGTAATAATATTCGGTAACCTGCATAAAAAAATAGGGAAATAAAGCTATCGGAGATAGTCTCTGACCAAGGACACTATGACGCTTAAGTTAGTCACAGATCTAATGAATAATACTTGTATGTAAAGGGAGAATCGGATAGAGAGAGAAAGAGAGGGAAGAATAAGACGAACCCGTACCTCAACTAAGTTCTTACTATTTATAGAGAAAGAAAACCTGATGTGTTTTATGATGACATAACTTGATGTTGGTGATAGATAGTAGCATTAATAATGTTCGATAACCTACATATAACAAAAACAGTGAAATAATGCGGCCTGACATAGTCCCCCCCACGAAAGGCACTCCTATGCTTATATTAGTTACAGGTCTCCTGAATGAAACTCGTACCTAGAGAGCGAGTCGGATAAAAAGAGAGAGAGAAGTGGAGGAGAAAAAGAAGAAGAGCCTGCATCTTAACAAAATTGTCACTATTTATAGAGAGATAGAACCTGACGGTGCTATATGTTGATATGACTGGATATTGATAGAAGATAGTTGCAGTAATATTGTTGGTTGACCTATAAGAAAAAAAGAAGTGAAATAGCACGGTCGGAGTTCAGCCCCGACCAAGAACTCTCCGATGCTTAAGTTAGTCGCATGTCTCATGAATAATATTCATATGTAGAGAGAGCCAGAAAGAGAGAGAGGGAAGGAGAAGAGGAAAAGAAGAAGACGACGAAGAACCCATACCTTGACTAACTTTTTACAATTTATACAGAAAAAGACCCTCACGTGCTATAGGTTGATATGACTGGATATAGACGGTAGATAGTAGCACTAATAATGTTTGGTGTCCTGCATGAAAAAACAAAGAAATAAAATGGTCGATGGTAGTCCCCAGCCAAGGACTCTCCAATGCTTAAGTTAGTCCCAGGTCTAATGAACAATACTCATATGTAAATAGAGAATCGGATAGAGAGAGAGAGAAAAGTGGAAACCAAGAAGAGGATGAATTCGTGCCTTGACTAACTTTTTATTATTTATAGAGAGAGAACCTGACATGCTTTATGTTGATATGACTGGATATTGATGGTAGATAGTAACAGTAATAATGTTCGAGGACCTACATGAAAAAAGTAATGAAATAAAGCGGTCGAAGATAGTCCACAACCAAAGACTCTCCGACGCTTAAGTTCGTCACAGGTCTTATGAATAATACTCATATGTAAAGGGAGAGTTGGATAGAGAGAGAAAGAGAGAGAGAGAGCGAGAGTGGGAAGAGAAGAAGAATACGAACCCGTACCTTGACTAACTTTCTACTATTTATAGAAAGAAAGAACCTGACGTTCTATATGTTGACATAATTAGATGGTAGATAGTACCATTAATAATGTTCGCAAATCTACATGCAACAAAAATAGTGAAATAAAACGGTCAGAGATAGTCTCCGACCAACGACTCTCTGATGCTTAAGTTAATCGCAGGTCTCATGAATAACACTCGTATGTGGAGAGAGTGTTGGATAAAGATAGAGAGAGAAGAGAAAAAGAAGAAGAAGACCAAAAAAACCGTACCTTAAATAATTTTTTACTAGTTATACAGAGAAAGAACCTAACATGCATTATGTTGACATGGTTGGATATAGACGGTAGATAGTAGCAGTAATAATTTTTGGTTACCTACATGAAAAAAAATAATGAAATAAAGCGGTCGTAGATAGTCTCCGACTAAAGACTCTCCAATGTTTAAGTTCATCGCAGGTCTCGTGAGTAGTACTCGTATGTAAAGAGAGGGCCAGATAGAGAGAGAGAGAGAGAGAAGAGGAAAAGAAGAAGAAGATAAAGAACCCGTCCCTTGACAAACTTTTCACTATTTATAAAGAGAAAGAACCTGATATACTGTATGTTGATATGGCTGGATACAAACAGTAGATAGTAGCAGTAGCATAAAAAAATTAGTCAAATAAAACAGTCAGAGATAGTCCCCGACCAAGGATACTCTGACGCTTAAGTTAGTCACAGTTCTAAAGAATAATACTCGTACGTAAAGAGAGAATCGGTTAGAGAGAGGGAGAGAGAAGAGGAAGAGAAGAAGAAGATGAACCCGTACCTTGACTAACTACTTACTATTTATAGAGAAAGAGTACCTGTACTGCTATATGTTGATATGACTTGACATTGACGGTAGATTGTAGCATTAATAATGTTCGATAACCTGTAAGTAACAAAAGCAGTAAAATAAAGTGGTCAGAGATAGTCCCCGAAAAAAGACTCTCCGATGCTTAAATTAGTCACAGGTCTCCTGAATAATACTCGTATGTAAAGAGAGAGTCGGATAGAGAGAGAGAAAGAGAGTAGGAAGAGAAGAAGAAGAAGAAGAAGAAGAAGAAGAAGAAGATGAACCCATACCTTGACTAACTTATTGCTATTTATAGAGAGAAAGAACCTAACGTGTGGTATGTTGACATGACTAGACGGTAGATAGTAGCATTAATAACGTTCTGTAACCTGCATGTAACAAAAACAATGAAGTAAAGCGGCCGGAGATAGTCCCCGATGCTTAAGTTAGTTGCAAGTCTCACGAATAACACTCGAATGTGGAGACAGGCTCGCATAAAGAGAGAGAGAACAGGAAAAGAAGCAGAAGACTAAGAAACCGTACCTTAAATAACTTTTTACTCGTTATACAGAGAAATAACCTGACGTGCATTATGTTTACATAACTGGATATAGATGATAGATAGCAGCAGTAATAATTTTCGGTTACCTACATGAAAAAAAATAGTGAAATAAAGCGGTCGGAGATAGTCCCCGACCAAGGACTCTCCAGTGCTTAAAGTTAGTCGCAGATCTCTTGAATAGTACTCATATGTAGAGAGAGGGTCGGATAGAGAGAGAGATAGAGAGAGAGAGAGAGAGGAGGAAAAGAAGAAGAAGATAAAGAAATCGTACCTTGACTAACTTTTCACTATTTATACAGAGAAAGAACCTGACATGCTGTATGTTGATATGACTGGATATAGACAATCGATAGTAGGAGTAATATTTTTTGGTTACTAGCATGAAAAGGATAGTGAAATAAAGCGGTCGGAGATAGTCCCTGACCAAGGACACTCCGACACTTAAGTTAGTCACAGGTATAATGAATAATACTCGTATATAAAGAGAGAATCGGATATAGAGAGAGAGAGATGAGGAAGAGAAGAAGAAGACGAACCTGTACCTTGACTAACTTCTTACTATTTACGGAGAAAGAGAACCTGATGTGCTGTATGTTGATAAGACTTGACTTTGACGATAGGTAGTAGCATTATTAATGTTTGATAACCTGCATGTAACAAAAATAGTGATATAAGGTGGCTGGAGATAGTCCACGACCAAGGACTCTCCGATGCTTAAGTTAGTCACATGTTCCATGAATAATACTCCTATGTAAAGAGAGAGTCGGATAAAGGGTGATTGTGAAATGACATCATGTAAGTGATGGGAGGACTTTGGGATACCCTCAAGTGTTGGATGAATTTGAAAGGGA
>QLOD02135987.1:0-21029 GCA_003260245.2 Sideroxylon spinosum | reverse complement strand
GTAGTCTTAGGCTATGCAATCTGTATCTTCCATTGATGTGATAATTTTCCAGGGCCTTTGTCTAATCGCAAGCTGTCCAGAAACATTTTATAATAAGAAAATAGAGTTATGTAGCAGAAGTTATGGCCGATTTAGGAATTACAGACCGCAAGGGCATAACGACGACCCTAGGTCAACAAGTAGTTTTCCTTTATGCTATCTACGTCACCCAATGATGTAACAATTTCCCAAGGCCTTCGTCTCATTACACATTTTATAATAAGAAAATGGAGTTACATAAAGTAACTTATGGCCGATTTAAGATTCTAACAACCGCGCAAGTATAACGTCGACCCCAGGTCTTCAAGTTGTCTTCTGCTATGCTGTTTACACCGCCTAATGATGTAACAATTTTCGAGGGCTTTTGTCCTTTTACAAGATTTTCATAAACATATTATAGTAAGAAAACGGAATTATGTAACAAAAGTAATGCCTGACTTAAAATTTAATGACCGCGCGGGCCTAACGACCCCTTGGGTATCCAAGTAGTCCTACGCTATGCTATTATCATCATTCGATGATGTAATAATCTTCGAGGGCCTTTATCTCATTGCAAGGTTTCCAGAAACATATTATAATAATAAAACGGAGTTACGTAGCAAAAGTTATGGCCGATTTATAATTTACTGACAATGCGGGCATAACGACGACACTAGTTCTCCAAGTTGTCTTTTGCTATGCTATCTAAATCACCCATTGATGTTATAATTTTCAAGGGCCTTCATCCTATTCAAGCTTTCCAGAAACATATTATAATAACAAAACGGAGTTATGTAACAATAGTTAAGGCCGATTTTGAATTTAACGATCGCGCGTGCATAACAATAGCCCCAGGTCTCCAAGTAGTCTTCCGTTATGCTATTTATATCGCCCAATGTCATAATAATTTCCTAAGGCCTTTGCCTCATTACAAGATTTCTAGAAACATAATATAATAACAAAACGGAGTTACGTAGCAAATGTTCTGGCCAATTTAAGATTTTAACAACCGTGCGGGCATAACGATGACCTTTGGTCTCCAAGTAGTCTTCCGCTATGCTGTTTACATCACCAGTTGATGTAATAATTTTCCAAGGCCTTTGTGTTATTACAGGATTTGCAGAAATATGTTATAATAAGAAAATAAAGTTACGTAGCAAAGTTATGCCGATTTAAGGCTTACCGACCAACCGCGTGCCCATAACGATGACCCTAGGTCTCAAGTAGTCTGCTGTGATGCTATCTACATCATCAGATTCGGTAATAATTTTCGAGGGCCTTCGTCACATTACAACTTTTCCAGAAACATACTATAACAAGAAAGTGGAGTCACATAGCTGAAGTTATCGTCGATTTATGATTTAACAGTCGTGCGAGCATAACGACGACCCCAGGTCTCCAAGTAGTCTTCCACTATGCTATTTACATTACCCAATCATGCAATAATTTTTAGGGCCTCATATCATTACAAGCTTTTCAAAAATATATTATAATAACAAATCGGAGTTACGTAGCAGAAGTTATGTCCGATTTAAAATTTAACGACCACGCGGGCATAACGACCCTATGGGTCTCCAAGTAGTCTTAGGCTATGCTATCTGTACCATCCAATGATGTGTTAATTTTCCAGGGCCTTCCTCTCAGTACAAGGTTTCTGAAAATATATTATAATAAAAAAATCGAGTTACGGTACAAAAGTTATGTCCGATTTAAGATTCGACGGCCGCGCAGACATAACGACGACTCCAGGCCTCCATATAGTCTTTCGCTACGCTATTTTACACCACGAAATGATATAATAATTTTTCAGGGAATTTTTCATATTATAATTTTTCCAAAAACATATTATAATAAGAAAATGGAGTTACGTAGCAAAAGTTATGTCCGATTGAAAATTTAACAACCACACGGCCACAACGATGCCCCTAGGGGTCTAAGTAGTCTTACGCGATGCTGTCTGCAACATCCAATGATGTTACAATTTTCCAAGGCCTTCGTCTCGTCGTAAGCTTTCCGAAAAAATAGCATAATAAGAAAACAGAGTTACGTAGCAAAAGTTATGGTTGATTTAAAATTACCGACCGTGCGGGCATAACGACGACCTTAGGTCTCCAAGTAGTCTTCCTCTATGCTATCTACATCACCCAAAGATGTAACAGCTTCGCAGGGCATTCATCTCATTACAAGCTTTCGAGAAACATATTATAAAAACAAAACAGAGTTACGTAGCAAAAGTTATGTCCAATTTGAAATTTAATAACCGCACGGGTATAGCAACCCCCTGGGTCTCCAAGTAGTTTTACGCTGTGCTATCTGTATCATCCAATGATGTGTTAATTTTTTAGGGCCTTCGTCTCATCGCAAGCTGTCTGGAAACATATTATAACAAGAAAACGTAATTACGTAGCAAAAGTTATATCGATTTAAGATTTACTGATCGCACACCCATAACTATAACCCTAGGTCTGCAAGTATTCTTCCGCTAAGCCACCTATATCCCCAGATGATGTAATAATTTTTTTGGCCTTCGTCCCATTATAAGCATTCCAGAAACATATTGTAACAAGAAAAAAGAGTTATGTAGCTGAAGTTATGGCTGATTTAGGATTTAACAGCCGTGTGGGCATAACGATGACCCCAGGTCTCCAAGTAGTCTTCCACTATGCTATTTACATCCCCCAATGATGTAATAATTTTTCAGGGCCTTCGTCTTGTTATAAGCATTGCAGAAACATATTGTCATAAGAAACCGGAGTTACGTAGCAAAAGTTATGTCCGATATAAAATTTAACGACCGCGTGGGCATAACGATGCCACTGGGGCATAATGACCGCACGGGCATAACGTCTTATTACAAGCTTTGAAGAAACATTTTATAAAAACAAAACGAAGTTACGTAAGAAAAGTTATGTTCGAATTAAAATTTAACAACCACGCGGGCATAACGATGACCCTAGGTCTCCATGGAGTCTTATGCTATGCTATCTATATCTTCCAATGATGTGATAATTTTCCAGGGCCTTTGTCTCATTACTAGCTCTCTAGAAACATATTATAATAAGAAAACAGAGTTACGAAGCAAAAGTTATGTCCGAATTAAGATTTAACAACCACGCTGGCATAACGATGCCCTGGGTTTCCAAGTAGTCTTACGCTATGCTATCTGTATGATTCAATGATGTGATAATTTTCCAGGGCCTTCGTCTTATCGCAAGCTGTACGAAAATATTTATAATAAGAAAACAGAGTTACGTAGCAAAAGTTATACTGATTTAAGATTTAACGACCGCGCGGGCATAACGAACCCCCCTGAGTCTCCAGGTAGTCTTACACTATGCTATTACTATCATTCAGTGTTGTAATAATTTTCAAGGGCCTTTATGTCATCGCAAGATTTCCAGAAAGATATTGTACTAAGAAAACAAAGTTACATAGCAAAAGTTATGGCCGATTTAAGATTTACCGACTACGCGGGCATAGCGACGACCCTAGTTCTCCAAGTAGCCTTCCGCTATGCCGTCTACATCACACAATTATGTAATAATTTTCGAGGGCTTTCATCTCATTACAAGCTTTCCATAAACATTTGGTAATAATAAAACAGAGTTACGTAGCAAAAGTTATGTCCAATTTAAAATTTAACGACCGAGCGGGCATAACGACGCCCCCAGGTCTCCAAGTCATCTTGCACTACGCTATATATATCATCCATTGATTTAATAATTTTCCAGGGCGCACGGTCGGTAAATCTTAAGTCGTCTTGTGCTATGCTTGTATTAAGGCCAATTTTAAATTTAACTACCACGCATGCGTAACGACAATCCCAGGTCTCCAAGTAGTATTTCGCTATGCTGTTTACATCACCCAATGGTGTAATAATTTTCCAGGACCTTCGTCTTAATACAAGCTTTGCAGAAACATATTATAATAAGAAAATGGAGTTACGGAACAAAATTTATGTCCAATTTAAAATTTAACGACCGCGTAGGCAAAACGACCTCCCTGGCTCTCTAAGTAGTCTTACGCCATGCTATTGTTGTCATTCAGTGTTTTAATAATTTTTGAGGGCCTCTATCTCATCGCAAGGTTTTCGAAAACATATTATAATAAGAAGACGGAGTTACGTAGCAAAAGTTATGCCGATTTAAGATTTACCGACCGTGCGCCCATAACGACGACCCTAGGTCTCCAAGTAGTCTTCCGCTATGCTATTTACATCCCCTGATTATGTAATAATTTTCTGGGGACTTCGTCCCATTACAAACTTTCCAGAAACATATTATAACAAGAAAACAGAGTTACGTAGCTGAAGTTATGGCCGATTTTAAATTTAATAGCCGTGCGGGCATAACGACGACTCCAGGTCTCTGAGTCCTCTTCCACTATGCTACTTACACCAGCCAATGATGTAATAATTTTCCAGGGCCTTATTCTTATTGCAAGTTTTCAAGAAACATATTATAATAAGAAAACAGAGTTACGTAGCAAAAGTTATGTCTGATTTAAAATTTAATGACTGTGTGGGCATAACGATGCCTCTGGTCTCCACTTAGTCTTACGCTATGTTATCTGTATCATCCAATGATGTAATAACTTTCCAGGACCTTCGTCTCATTACAGGCTTTCCAGGAACTTATTATAATAACAAAATGGAGTTACGTGGAAAAAGTTATGTCCGATTTAAGATTCGAGGACCACGCAGACATTACGACGACTCCACGTCTCCATGTAGTCTTTCGCTATGCAATTTACACCACCCAATGATATAATAATTTTTCGAGGCATTCGTCTTATTATAATTTTTCCAAAAACATATTATAATAAGAAAACAAAGTTACGTAGTAAAAGTCATGTCTGATTCAAAATTTAACGACCGCGCGGGCATAACGGCGCCCCTAGGGTTCCAAGTAGTCTTACACGATGCTATCTATATCATCCAATGATGTTACAATTTTCCAAGGCCTTCGTCTAATTGTAAACATCCGAAAACATAACATAATAAGAAAACAGAGTTACGTAGCAAAAGTTATGGCCGATTTAAAATTACCGACCGCGCGGGCATAATGACGACCTTAGGTCTCCAAGTAGTCTTCCGCTATGCTATCTACATCACCCAATGACGTAACAATTTCCCAGGGCCTTCATCTCATTACAAGTTTTCCAAAAACATATTATAAAAACAAAACGAAGTTACGTAGCAAAAGTTCTGGCCGATTTAAGATTTTAACGACCGCGCGGGCATAACGACGACTCTAGGTCTCCAATTTGTCTTCTGCTATGCTGTTTACATCACCTAATGATGTAATAATTTTCCAGGGCCTTTGTTTTATTACAAACTTTGTAGAAACATATTATAATAAGAAAACGGAGTTATGTAACAAAAGTTATGTCTGATTTAAAATCTAAGGACCGCGCGGGCATAACGACGACCCTAGTTCTCCAAGTAGCCTTCTGCTATGCCGTCTACATCACCCAATGATGTAATAATTTCTGAGGGCCTTCATCTCATTACATGCTTTCCAAAAACATTTGGTAATAATAAAACAGAGTTACGTAGCAAAAGTTATGTCCGATTTAATATTTAACGACCGCACGGGCATAACGACGCCCCTAGGTCTCCAAGTCGTCTTGCTGTGCTAACTCTATCGTCATTTGGTTTAATAATTTCCCAGGGCCTTCATCTCAGATCATGCTTTCCAAAAACATATTATCGTATGAAAACAGAGTTTCATAGCAAAAGTTAAGGCCAATTTTAAATTTAACTACCGTGCATGCATAACGACAATCCCACGTCTCCAAGTAATATTCCGCTAAGCTAATGGTGTAATAATTTTCTAAGGCCTTTGTCTTAATACAAGCTTTGCAAAACCATATTATAATAAGAAAACAGAGTTACGTAACAAAAGTTATGTCCGATTTAAAATTTAACGACTGCATAGGCAAAACGACCTCCCTGAGTTTCCAAGTAGTCATACGCTATGCTATTGTTGTCATTTAGTGTTTTAATAATTTTTGAGGGCCTTTGTCTCATCGTAAGGTTTCCGGAAACATATTAGATAGGAAGACGGAGTTACGTAGCAATAGTTATGGAGATTTAAGATTTACCAACCGTGCACCCATAACGACGACCCGAGGTATCCAAGTAGTCTTCCGTTATGCTTTCTACATCCTCAGATGATGTAATAATTTTCTGGGAACTTCATCCCACTACAAGCTTTCTAGTAACATATTATAACAAGAAAATAGAGTTACGTAGTTAAAGTTATAGCCGATTTCAGATTTAACAGTCGTGCGGGCATAACGATGACTCCAAGTCTCTCAGTAGTCTTCCACTATGCTACTTACATAAGCTAATGACGTAATAATTTTCTAGGGCCTTCTTCTTATTACAAGTTTTCCAGAAACATATTATAATAAGAAAACGGAGTTATATAGCAAAAGTTATGTCCGATTTAAAATTTAATAACTGCATGGGCATAACGACACCCCTGGGTCTCCACTTACTCTTACGCTTTGTTATCTGTATCATCGAATGTTGTAATAAATTTCCAGGACCTTCGTCTCATTACAAGCTTTCCAGGAACTTATTATAATAACAAAATGGTGTTACATAGCAAAAATTATGTCTGATTTAAGATTCGAGGACCGCGCGGACATTACGATGACTCTAGGTCTCCATGTTTTCTTTCGCTATGCTTTTTACACCACCCAATGATATAATAAATTTTCAAGGCATTCGTCTTATTATAATATTTCCAAAAATATATTATAATAAGAAAAACAGAGTTACGTAGCAAATGTTATCTCCGATTTAAAACGCTGCTAGGGGTCCAAGTAGTCTTACGCGATGCTAGCAATATCATCCAATAATGTTACAATTTTCCAGGGCCTTCATCTCATTGTAAACATCCGGAAACACAACATAATAAGAGAACAGAGTTACGTAGCAAAAGTTATGGCCGATTTAAAATTACCGACCGTGCGGGCATAACGATAACCTTAGGTCTCCGTGTAGTCTTTTGCTATGTCATCTACATCACCCAATGATGTAACCAATTTTCCAAGGCCTTCATCTCATTACAAGCGTTCCAGAAACATCTTATAAAAACAAAACGGAGTTACGTAGCAAAAGTTATGTCCAATTTAAAATTTAACAACCGCACAGGCATAACGACCCCCTGGGATTCCAAGAAGTTTTACGCTGTGCTATCTGTATCATCCAATGATGTGTTAATTTTTCAGGACCTTCGTCTCATCGCAAGCAGTCCGAAAACATATTATAACAAGAAAACGTAGTTACGTAGTGAAAGTTATAACGATTTAAGATTTACCGACCGCGCACCCATAACGATAACCCTAGGTCTATAAGTACTCTTCTGCTATGCCACCTACATCCCAGATGATGTAATAATTTTTTAGGCCTTCTTCCCATTACAAGCTTTCTAGAAACATATTATAATAAGAAAACGGAGTTTCGTAGCTGAAGTTATGGCCGATTTAAGATTTAACAGCCGTGTGGGCATAATGACGACCCCAGGTCTCCAAGTAGTTTTCCACTATGTTATTTACATTACCCAATGATGTAATAATTTTCTAGGGCCTTCGTCTTATCGCAAGCTGTCCAGAAACATTTATAATAAGAAAACAGAGTTAGGTAGCAAAAGTTATACCGATTTAAGATTTAACGACCGCGCAGGCATAATGACCCCCTAAGTCTTCAAGTAATCTTACACTACGCTACTATTATCATTTAGTGTTTTAATAATTTTTGAGGGCCTTTGTCTCATCGCAAGGTTTCGAGAAGATATGATAATAAGACAACGGAGTTACGTAGCAAAAGTTATGGCCGATTTAAGATTTATCAACAACGCGGGCATAACGACGACCCTAGTTCGCCAAGTAGTCTTCCGCTATGCCATCTACATCACCTAATGATATGATAATTTCCAAGGGCCTTCTTCCCATTACAAGCTTTCCAGAAACATTTGATAATCACAAAACAGAGTTACATATCAAAAGTTATGTCCAATTTAAAGTTTAACGACCCCCTTGGGACTCCAAGTAGTCTTACGCTATGCTATTATTATCATTCAGTGTTATAATAATTTTCTAGGGCCTTTGCCTCATCGTAAGGTTTCCAGAAAGATATTATAGTAAGAAAATGAATTTACGTAGCAAAAGTTATGGCCGATTTAAGATTTACCGACTACGTGGGCATAACGACGACCCTAGTTCTCCAAGTAGCCTTCCGCTATGCCGTCTACATCACCCAATGATGTAATAATTTTTGAGGGCCTTTGTTTCATTACAAGCTTTCCAGAAACATTTGATAATAATAAAACAGAATTACGTAGCAAAAGTTATGTCCGATTTAAAATTTAACGACCGTGCGGGCATAACGACGCACCAAGGTCTCCAAGTCGTCTTACGTTATGCTATCTCTATTGTCCATTGATTGAATAATTTTCCGGGGCCTTCATCTCATGTCATGTTTTCCAGAAACATATTATCGTATGAAAACGGAGTTACATAGCAAATGTTAAGGCCAATTTTAAATTTAACTACCGCGTATGCATAACGACAATCCTAAGTCTCCAAGTAGTATTCTGCTATGCTGTTTACATCACCCAATGGTGTAATATATTCCCAGGGCCTTCGTCTTAATACAAACTTTGCTAAAACGTATTATAATAAGAAAACGGAGTTACGTAACAAAATTTATGTCCGATTTAAAATTTAACGATCGCGTAGGCAAAACGACCTCCCTAGGTCTCCAAGTAGTCTTACGCTATGCTATCGTTATCATTCAGTGTTTCAATAATTTTTGAGGGCCTTTGTCTCATCGCAAGGTTTTGGGAAACATGTTATAGTAAGAAGACTGAGTTATGTATCAAAGGTTATGTCAATTTAAGATTGACCGACCGTGCGCCCATAACGATGACCCTAGGTCTCCAAGTAGTCTTCCGTTATGCTATCTACATCTGCAGATGATGTACTAATTTTCTGGTGACTTCGTCCCATTACAAGCTTTCCAGAAACATATTATAACAAGAAAACGGTGTTACGTAGCTGAAGTTATGGTCGATCTCAGATTTAACAGCCGTGCGGGCATTACGACGACTCCAGGTCTCTAAGTAGTCTTCCACTATGCTACTTACATAAGCTAATGACGTAATAATTTTCCAGGGCCTTCTTCTTATTTTAAGTTTTCCAGAAACATATTGTAATATGAAAACGAAGTTACATAGCAAAAGTTATATCCGATTTAAAATTTAATGACTGCACGGGTATAATGACGCCCCTGGGTCTCCACTTAGTCTATGCTATGTTATCTATATCATCCAACGATGTAATAAATTTCTAGGACCTTTGTCTCATTACAGGCATTCTAGAAACTTATTATAATAACAAAATGGAGTTACGTAGCAAAAGTTATGCCCGATTTAAGATTAGAGGACTGCGCAAACATTACGACAACTCCAGGTCTCTATGTAATCTTTCACTATGCTATTTACACCACCCAATGATATAATAGTTTTTTAGGGCATTCAACTTATTAAAATTTTTCCAAAAACATATTATTATAAGAAAACAGAGTTACATAGCAAAAAATATCTCCGATTTAAAATTTAACGACCACGCAGGCATAACGACTACCCTAGGGGTACAAGTAGTCTTACGCGATGCTATCTATATTATCCATTGATGTTACAATTTTCCAGGGCCTTTGTCTTATCGTAAACATCCGGAAACACAACATAATAAGAAAATAGAGCTACGTAGCAAAAGTTATGGCCGATTTAAAATTACCGACTGCACGGGCATAACGACGACCTTAGGTCTCCAAGTAGTCTTCCGCTATGCTATCTACATCACCCAATAATGTAACAATTTACCAGGGCCTTCATCTCATTACAAGCTTTCCAAAAACATATTATAATAACAAAATGGAGTTACGTAGCAAAAGTTATGTCCGATTCAAAATTTAACAACTGTGCGGTCATAACCACCCCCTGGGTCTCCAAGTACTCTTACGCTATGCTATCTGTACCATCTAATGATGTATTATTTTTCCAAGGCCTTCGTCTCATCGCAAACTGTCTGAAAACATATTATAACAAGAAAACGTAGTTACGTAGCAAAAGTTATGCCGATTTAAGATTTACTGACCGCACGCTCGTAACGACAACCCTAGGTCTCCAAGTAATCTTCCGCTATGCTATCTACATCCCTAGATGATGAAATAATTTTCAACGGCCTTTATCTCACGACAAGGTTTCTAGAAGATATTATCAAAACAAAACGGAGTTACGTAGCTGAAGTTATGGCCGATTTAAGATTTAATAGCTGTGTGGGCATAACGACGATCCAGGTCTCGAAATAGTCTTCCACAACGCTATTTATATCACCCAATGATGTAATAATTTTCCAGGGCCTTTATCTTATTACAAGCATTGCAGAAACATATTATAACAAGAAACCAAACTTACGTAGCAAAAGTTATGTCCAATTTAAAATTTAACAACCTTATGGGCATAACGACGCCCCTGGGGCTCTACCTAGTATTACACTATGTTATCTGTATCATCATATATTGTAATAAATTTCTAGGACCTTCGTCTCATTATAGACGTTTCAGAAACATATTACAATAACAAAACGGAGTTACGTAGCAAAAGTCATGGCCGATTTAAGATTTAATGACCGCGCGGGCATAATGACGACTCTAGGTCTCCAAGGAGTGTTCCGCTATGCTATCTACATCACCCAATGATGTAACAATTCCCCATGGCCTTCATCTCATTACTAGCTTTCCAAAAAAATATTATAATAAAAAAACGGAGTTAGGAAGCAATAGTTACGTCCGAATTAAGATTTAACAACTCTGCGGGGATAACGACGCCCCTGGGTCTCTAAGTAGTCTTACGCCATGCTATCTGTATCATTCAATGATGTGATAATTTTCCAGGGCTTTCGTCTTATCACAAGCTGTCCGGAAACCACATTATAATAAGAAAATAGAGTTAGTAGCAAAAGTTATACCGATTTAAGATTTAACGACTACGCGAATATAACGACCCCCGGGGCTCCAAGTAGTCTTACACTATGCTATTATTATCAGTCAGTGTTGTAACAATTTTCGAGGGCCTTTGTCTTATAGCATGGTTTCCAGAAGATATTATAATAAGAAAATAGAGTTATGTAGCAAAAGTTATGGCCGACTTAAGGTTTACCGATAACGCGGGCATAACGACAACTCTAGTTCGCCAATTAGTCTCCCGCTATGCCACCTACATCACTCAATGATGTAATAATTTTCTAGGGCCTTCGTCTTGTTACAAGCTTTCTAGAAACATATTATGTTAACAAAATGGAGTTACTTAACAAAAGTTACGTCCGATTTAAAATCTAACGACCGCGCGGGCATAACTGCCCCTTGGGTCTCCAAGTAGTCTTACACTATGCTATTACTATCATTCAGTGTTGTAATAATCTTCTAAGGCCTTTATCTCATCGCAAGGTTTCCAAAAAGATATTATAGTAAGAAAACGAAGTTACGTAGCAAAAGTTACGGCCAATTTAAGATTCACTGACTACGCGGGCATAACGACGACTCTAGTTCTCCAAGTACTCTTCCACTATTCCATCTACCTTACCCGATGATGTGATAATTTTCCAGGGCCTTCGTCTTGTTACAAGCTTTCCAGAAACATATGATAATAACAAAACGGAGTTACATAGCAAAAGTTATGTCCGATTTGAAATTTAATGACTGCGCGGGCATAACGACGCCCCTGTGTCTCCAAGTTGTCTTATACTATACTATCTATATCTTGCAATGATGTGTTAATTTTCCAGGGCCTTCGTCTCATCGCAAGCTATTCGGAAACATACTATAATAAGAAAACGGAGTTACGTAGCAGAAGTTAAGGCCGATTTAAGAATTACAGACCACGCGGGCATAACGACGACCCTAGCTCTCCAAGAAGTCTTCCGCTATGCTATCTACGTCACCCAATGATGTAACAATTTCCCAAGGCCTTCGTATCTTTACAAACTTTCCAGAAACATATTATAATAAGAAAACGGAGTTACGTAGTAGAAGTTATGGCCGATTTTAGAATTACAGACCACACGGGCATAACGACGACCTTAGGTATCCAAGTAGTCTTCCGCTATGCTATCTACGTCACCTAATGATGTAATAATTTTTGAGGGCCTTCGTCTCATTATAAACTTTACAGACCCATATCATAACAAGAAAACGGAGTTACGTAGCTGAAGTTATGGTCGATTTAAGATTTTAAAAGCCACACGGGTATAACGATGACCCCAGGTTTCCAAGTAGTCTTCTGCTATGCTATTTACATCCCCTAATGATGTAATAATTTTCCAGGGCCTTCAGCTTTTTACAAGTTTTCCAGAAACATATTATAGTAAGTAAACGGAATTACATGACAAAAGTTATATCCGATTTAAAATTTAACGACCGCGCAGGCCTAACTCCCCCCGGGTATCTAAGTAGTCCTACGCTATGCTATTACTATCATTCGATGGTGTAAAAATTTTTGAGGGCTGTTGTCTCATCACAAGGTTTCGAGGAACATACTATAATAAGAAAACGGAGTTACGTAGCAAAAGTTATGGCCAATTTAAGATATATCGACAATGCGGGCATAACGACGACCTAGTTCTTCAAGTAATCTTCCGCTATGCTATCTAAATCACCCAATGATGTTATAATTTTCCAGGGCCTTGGTAGTGTTACAAACTTTTCAGAAACATATTATAATAACAAAACGGAGTTACGTAGCAACAGTTAAAGCCGATTTTCAAATTAACGACCGTGCAGGCATAACGACAACCCTAGGTCTCAAAGTAGTCTTCTGCTATGCTATTTACATCGCCCAATGTCGTAGTAATTTTTCAAGGCCTTCGTCTCATTACAAGTTTTCCACAAACATATTATAACAACAAAACGGAGTTACGTAGCAAAAAAATTCTGGCCAATTTAAGATTTTTTATGACCACGCGGGCATAACGACGACCACAGGTTTCCAAGTAGTCTTCCGCTATACTGTTTACATCACCTAAAGATATAATACTTTTTCACAAGGCCTTGGTGTTATTACAGGCTTTGTAAAAATATATTACAATAAGAAATGGAGTTACATAGCAAAAGTTATGCCGACTTAAGATTTACCGACCGTGTGCCCATAACGGTGACCCTGGGTCTCCAAGTAGTCTTCCATTATCCTATCTGCATCACCAGATTAGGTAATAATTTTCTAGGGCCATCATCTCTTTACAACCTTTCCGGAAACATATTATAACAAGAAAACGGAGTCACGTAGTTGAAGTTATGGCCGATTTAAGATTTAACGACTGCGCGGGCATAACGACGACCCCAGGTCTCTAAGTAGTATTCCGCTATGCTATTGACATTACCCAATGATGTAATAATTTTTTAGGACCTTCCTCTTATTACAAGCTTTGTAGAAAACATTTTACAATAGGGAAACAGAGTTATGTAGGTAAAGTTATGTCCGATTTAAAATTTCACGACCACGTAGGCATAACGACGCCCATGGGTCTCCAAGTAGTCTTCTGCGACGCTGTTTATATCCTCTAATGATAAAATAATTTTCTAGGGCCTTCGTCTTTTTACAAGCTTTCCAGAAACATATTATAGCAAGAAAACGGAAACACATAACAAAAATTATATCCGATTTAAAATGTAACGACCGTGCGGACCTAACCACCCCCTGGGTATCTAAGTAGTCTCACACTATGCTGTTGACATCCCCTAATGATGTAATAATTTTCCAGGGCATTCATCTTATAATAAGAAAACGGAGTTATGTATTAAGCCGATTTAAGATTTATCGACCGCGCATTCATAACGACGACCCTGGTCTTCACGTAGTCTTCGACTATACTATTCATATCACCTAATGATGTAATAATTTTCCTAAGCCTTTGTCTTATTAAGATTTGCAGAAACATATTATAATAAGAAAACAGAGTTACGTAACAAAAGTTATGTTCGATTTAAAATTTAACGACCGCGTGGGGTAAAACGACCCCCTGAGTCTCCAAGTAGTCTTACGCTATGCTATTATTATGATTAAGCGTTGTAATAATTTTCAAGGGCCTTTGTCTCATCACAAGGTTTCCAGAAAGATATTATAACAAGAAAACTGAGTTACGTAGCAAAAATTATGGCCGATTTAAGATTTATCGACTACGCAGGCAAAACGACGACCCTAGTTCTCCTAGTAGTCTTCCGCTATGCTATCTTCCACACCCAATGTTGTAATAATTTTCCAAGGCTTTCGTCTTGTTACAAGCTTTCCAAAAACATATGATAATAACAAAATGGAGTTATATAGCAAAAGTTCTGGCCGATTTAAGATTTTTAACGACTGCGCGGGCATAACGACGACCCCAGGTCTCCAAGGCGTTTTCCACTATGCTGTTTACATCACCCAGCGATGTAATAATTTTTCTAGGGCCTTCGTGTTATTACAATCTTTACAGAACAATATTATAATAAGAAAAAAGAGTTACGTTGCAAAAGTTATGCCGACTTAAGATTTACCGACTGTGCGCCCATAATGGTGACCCTAGGTTTACAAGTAGTCTTCTGCTATGCTATCTACATCACTAGATTAGGTAATAATTTTCTAGGGCCGTCATCTCCTTACAAGCTTTCCAGAAATGTATTATAACAAGAAAACGGAGTCACATAGTTGAAGTTATGGCCGATTTAAGATTAAACAGCCGTGTGGGCATAACGATGACCCCAGGTCTCCAAGTAGTCTTCCGCTATGCTATTTACATTACCCAATGATGTAATAATTTTCAGGGCCTTCCTCTTATTACAAGCTTTGCAGAAATATTTTATAATAAGAAAACAGAGTTGCGTAGGAAAAGTTGTGTCCAATTTAAAATTTCACGACTACACGAGTATAACGATGCCCCTGGTGCCCCAACTGGTCTCCCACTATGCTGTTTGCATCCCCTAATGATGTAATAATTTTCCAGGGCCTTCGAGTTTTTACATGCTCTCCAGAAACATATTATAGTAAGAAAACGAAAATACGTAACAAAGTTATGTCCGATTTAAAATTTAACGACCGTGCGGGCCTAATGACCCCCTAGGTATCCAAGTAGTCTCATGCCATGCTGTTTACATCCCTTAATGATGTAATAATTTTCCAGGGCCTTTGTCTTTTTTACAAGCTTTCTAGAAACATATCATAGTAAGTAAAGGAAATTACGTAACAAAAGTTATTTCCAATTTAAAATTTAACAACCGCGCGGCCCTAATGATCCCCTGGGTATCCAAGTAGTCTCACCCTATGCTATCACTATAATTCGATGATGTAGTAATTTTTTAGGGCCATTGTCTCATCGTAAGGTTTCCAGAAACATATTAGAATAAGAAACAGAGTTACGTGGCAAAAGTTATGGCCGATTTAAGATTTACCAATAACGCGGGCATAATGTTGACCCTAGTTCTTCAAGTAATCTTCCGTTATGCTATCTAGATCACCTAATGATGTTATAATTTTCCCTAATGATGCTATCTAGTTCTTCAAGCAGTCTTCTGCTATGCTGTTTCCATCCCATAATGATGTAATAATTTTCCAGGGCCTTCAGCTTTTTACAAGTTTTCCAGAAACATATTATAGTAAGTAAACGAAATTATGTAACAAAAGTTATATTCGATTTAAAATTTAACGACCGCACGGGCCTAACTACCCCTTGGGTATCTAAATAGTCCAACGCTATGCTATTACTATCACTCGATGATGTAAAATTTTCGAGGGCTGTTGTCTCATCATAAGGTTTCTAGAAACATACTATTATAAGAAAACGGAGTTACGTAGCAAAAGTTATGACCGATTTAAGTTATACCGACAACGCGGGCATAACGACGACCGTAGTTCTTCAAGTAGTCTTCCGCTATGCCATCTATATCACCCAATGATGTTATAATTTTCCAGGGCCTTCGTAGTGTTACAAGCTTTCCAGAAACATATTATAATAACAAAAAAGAGTTACGTAGCAACAGTTAAAGCTGATTTTCAAATTAACGACCACGCAGGCATAACGATAACCCTATAGGTCTCAAAGTAGTCTTCTGCTATTCTATTTACATATTATAATAATAAAACGGTGTTACGTAGAAAAAGTTCTTGCCGATTTAAGATTTTAATAACCGAGTGGGCATAACGACGACCCTAGGTCTCCAAGTAGACTTCCGCTATGCTGTTTACATCACCCAATGATGTAATAATTTTTCAGGGCCTTCGTGTTATTACAGGCTTTGTAGAAATATATTATAATAAGAAAACGGAGTTACGTAGCAAAAGTTATGCCGACTTAAGATTTACCGACCGCACGCCCATAACGGTGACCCTAGGTTTCCAAGTAGTCTTTCGCTATGCTATCTACACCACCAGATTAGGTAATAATTTGCTAGGGCCTTCATCTCATTACAAGCTTTCCAGAAACATATTATAATAAGAAAGTGGAGTCACGTAGCTGAAGTTATGGCCGAGTTAAGAATTAACAGCCATGCGGGCATAACGACGACCCGAGGTCTCCAAGTAGTCTTCCGCTATGGTATTTAAATTACTCAACGATGTAACAATTTTCAGGGCCTTCCTCCTATTACGAGCTTTGTAAAAACAATTTATAATAAGAAAACGAAGTTGCGTAGGAAGGGTTATGTCCGATTTAAAATTTCATGACCGCGCGGGCATAACGACGCCCCTAGGTCTCCAAGTAGTCATACATTATGCTATCTGTATCATCCAATAATGTGATAAATTTCCAGGGCCTTCGTCTCATCGCAAGCTATCTGGAAACATATTATAATAAGAAAACAAAGTTACGTAGTAAAAGTTACGCCGATTTAAGATTCACTGACCGTGTAACCATAACGACGACCCTAGGCCTCCAAGTAGTCTTCCGCTATACTATTTACATTATTCAATGAAGTAATAATTTTCCAGGGCTTTCGTCTCATTACAAGCTTTGCAGAAAATATATTATAATAACAAAACGGAGCAAAAGTTATGTCCGATTTAAAATTTAACGACCGCCCAGTCAAAACAACCCTCTAGGTCTCCAAGTAGTCTTACGCTATGCTATTATTATCATTAAGCATTGTAATAATTTTTGAGGGCCTTCGTCTCGTCGTAAGGTTTCCAAAAAGATATTATAACAAGAAGACGGAGTTATGTAGCAAATGTTATGGCCGATTTAAGATTTACTGATTACACGGGCATAACGACGACCCTAGTTCTCCAAGTAGTCTTTCGCTATGCTATCTGCCTCACCCAATGATGTAATAATTTTTAAGGCCTTTGTCTTGTTACAAGCTTTCCAGAAACATATGATTATAACAAAACGGGGTTGCATAGCAAAAGTTAGGTCCGATTTAAAATTTAACGACCGCGCGGGCATAACGACGCCCCTGGGTCTCCAAGTTGTCTCACGCTATGCCATTTGTATCTTATGTGGTAATTATCTAGGGCCTTCGTCTCAATGCAAGCTGTCCGGAAACATATTATAATAAGACAACAGAGTTACGTAGCAAAAGTTATGGCCGATTTAAAATTACCGACCGCACAGGCATAACGACGACCTTAGGTCTCCAAGTAGTCTTTCGCTATGCTATCTACGTCACCCAATGATGTAACAATTTCCCAAGGCCTTCCTCTCATTACAAACTTTCCAGACACATATTATAATAAGAAAACGAAGTTATGTTGGAAATGTTATCACCGATTTAAGAATTGCAGACCACGCAGGCATAACGACGACCCTAGCTCTCCAAGTAGTCTTCTGCTATTGTATCTATGTCACCCAATGATGTAGCAATTTCCCAAGACCTTCATCTCATTACAAACTTTCAGACACATATTATAACAAGAAAATGAAGTTACGTAGCTGAAGTTATGGCGGATTTAAGATTTTAACAGCCGCGCGGGTATAACGATGACCCTAGGTCTCCAAGTAGTCTTCCGCTTAGCTGTTTACATCCCCTAATGATGAAATATTTTTGCAGGTCCTTCGTCTTTTTACAAGCTTTCTAGAAACATATTATAGTAAGAAAGTGGAAATATGTGCTTTCCGAAAACAATATTATACTAAGAAAATGGAGTTATGTAGAAAACGTTCCGATCGATTTTAAAGTTAATGACCACGAGGTCATAACGAACACTCCAGGTCTCCTAGTATTCTTCCGCTATGAAATTTACATCACCTAATAACGTTATAATTTTCCAGGACCTTCCGCTCTTTATAAGTTTTCTAGAAACAAATTATAATAAGAAAACGGAGTTACGTAGCAAAAGTTATAGCCGATTTAAGATATTAATGGCTGCGGGGGCACAATAACGACCCTAAGTCACCAAGTAGTCTTTCGGTATGTTATTTAGATCACCAACGACTTAATAATTTTCTTGGGCCTTCGTCTCATTACGAGCTTTCCAAAAACATATTATAATTGGAAAATGGAGTTACGTAGCAAAAGTTATGGTAGATTTAAGATTTTAGCGGCTTCGTGGGCATAACAACGACCCCAGGTCTCCAAGTAGTCTTCCGCTCCACTATCTACATCACCCAATGATGTAATAATTTTCCAAAGCCTTCGTCTCATTACAAGCTTTCTAGAAAATAATTATAACAACAAAACGGAGTTACGTGGCCAAAGTTTTGACCGATTTGAGATTTTAATGGCCGCGCGAGCATGACAACGACCCAAAGCTCCAAGTACTCTTCTGCTATGCTGATTACATCACCCAATGATGTAATAATTTGGCAGAGGTTTTACCTTATTTCAAGTTTTCTATGAAAATATTATAGTAGGAAAACGGAGTTATGTAGCAAAAGTTATGTCCGATTTAATATTTTAGCAACCGTATCAGCATAACAACGACCCCAAGTCTCTAAGCAGTCTTCTGCTTTGCTCTTTAGATAACCCCATGATGTAATAACTTTCCAAGGCCTTCGTCTCATTACAAGTTTTCTAGAAACTGATTATAATAAGAAAGCAGAGTTACGTAAGGAAAGTGCTGGTCGATTTAAGATTTTAACGACCGCACGGGTAACAACGACCCCAGGTCTCCAAGTAGTCTTTCGCTCTACTCTTTAGATCACCCCATGCTGTAATAAATTTCCAAGGCTTTCCTCTCATTACAAGCTTTTGAGAAACTAGTTATAATAAGAAAACGAAGTTACGTAACAAAAGTTTTGGCCGATTTAAGATTTTAATGGCCGCGTGAGCATAACAAAGACCCACGTCTCCAAGTAGTCTTCCACTATCCTAATTACATCACCCAATGATGTAACAATTTTGCAGAGTTTTTGTCATATTACAAGCTTTCCAGAAAAATATTCTAATAAGAAAACAAAGTTATGACGCAAAAGTTATAGCCGATTTAAGATTTTAACAACCGCACGGGCACAACGACGACCCTTGCTCTCCAAGTTGTCTTCCGCTATGCTATTTACTTCACCCAATCATATTATAATTTTCTTAGGCCTTCGTCTTGATACAATAATTCACGAAACATATTATAATAAGAAAATGGAGTTAGGTATCAAAAGTTATGGACGATTTAAGATTTTACCGACCGCGCGGGCATAACGACGACCCTAGGTTTCCAAGTTGTCTTCTGCTACGCTATCTACATAACCTAATGATTTAATAATTTTCCAAGGTCTTCGTCTCATCGCGAGCTTTCCGAAATCAATATTATATTAAGAAAACGGAGTTACGTGGTAAAATTTTCGGCCGATTTTAAAGTTAATGACCACGCGATCATAAACAAAGACCCTAGGTCTCCTAGTATTCTTCTGCTATGAAATTTACATCACCGAATAACGTTATAATTTTCTAACCCCTTCGTCTCTTTACAAGTTTTCTAAAAACATATTATAATAAGAAAACGAAGTTACGTAGCAAAAGTTATGGCCGATTTAAGATATTAATGGCCGCGCGGGCGCAACAATGATCCTAAGTCATCAAGTAGTCTTCCGGTATGTTATTTAGATCACCAACGACATCATAATATTCCAAGCCTTCGTCTTACAAGCTTTCCAGACACATATTATAATATGAAAACAGAGTTATGTAGTAAAAGTTACGGTAGATTTAAGATTTTAGCGGCCTCTTGGGCATAACAACGACCCCAGGTCTCCAAGTAGTCTTTCGCTCTGCTATCTACATCACCCAATGATATAATAATTTTCCAAAGCCTTCGCCTCATTACAAGCTTTCTAGAAAATAATTATAATAACAAAACAGAGTTACGTAGCCAAATTTCTAGCCGATTTGAGATTTTAATGGCCGCACGAGCATAACAACGACCCAAAGCTCCAGGTATTCTTCCGCTATGCTGATTACATCACCAAATGATGTAACAATTTTACAGAGTTTTTTGTCTTACTGTAAGTTTTCCAAGAAAATATTATAATTAGAAAACGGAGTTATGTAGCAAAAGTTATGTCCGATTTAAGATTATAAGGACCGCACGGGCATAACAAGGACCCCAGGTCTCCAAGTAGTCTTCCCCTTTGCTCTTTAGATCACCCTATGATGTAAAAACTTTCCAAGGCGTTCGTCACATTATAAGCTTTCTAGGAACTAATTATAATAAGAAAACAGAGTTACGTAGCAAAAGTTCTGGTCGATTTAAGATTTTAACAACCGCACGGGCTGAACAATGACCACAGGTCTCCAAGTAGTCTTCCGCTCTGCTCTTTAGATCACCCCATGATGTAATAACTATCCTAGGCCTTCGTCTTATTATAAGCTTTCCAGAATGTAATTATAATAAGAAAACAGAGTTATGTAGCAAAGGTTCTGGTTGATTTAAGTTTTTTAACGACCGCACATGCATAACGATGACCAACTCCGCCTATGTTAGGGTATCCTTGATATAGCCGGTCCCAAGCCCGGGTAAAGGAGGAGGGTTGTGCGTTAGGTA
>QLOD02135979.1:6961-34336 GCA_003260245.2 Sideroxylon spinosum | reverse complement strand
GGACGACCATCAAGGCTCAGGTCTTAGCGGATTTTATGACAGAATTCACTAAGCCAGTTCTCGAGCAGATCCAAGAAGTGTGGCTACTGGAAGTCAATTTAGAATCTGAAGCTGGCGTAGAAACAGCCACGCCGTTCTGGCAAATCGAAGTTGATGGGTCTTTAACTAAAAGAGCAGCCGGAGTGGGTGTAGTTTTTGATAACTCCAGAATGGGTGACTGTCGAGTATGCTATCAAACTTGGCTTCCAAGCTCCGAAATATGAAACTAAATATGAAGTTTTACTGGCCAAACTCGCTATTGCTCGGTGACTTTTTGCTAAGAATTTGATTAGAAAAACAGACTCTCAACTGGTGGTTAACCAATTAAATGACGAGTATGCTGTGAAGAGCAAAAGAATTACAGAGTATGTAGAGCTATCAAAACAGAAGTTGAAGGGATTCAACATCATTCAAATCGAGTTGATTAGGAGGAATCACAACACCCATGCAGATGCTTTCGCCACCTTCGCCTCGGCTCCCAGGAGCAGATTCACCGACACTGTCTTCCTGGAAGAGTTAGACAAGCCGAGCATCTCTAAAGGTGATCATGTGGCTTGCATTCATTTGGGTCCATCCTGAATGGATCCGATCATTCCCTATTTAAGGGGTGGACGCTCCCCGAGGACAAGAGAGAAGCCAGGAAACTCCGGATTCAAGCTGCAAGATTCTAGTTATTGTCTAACTTCAAGTTGTACAGAAAGTCATTCACTGGCCCCTACCTATTATTTGTTCATCCAGAAAGGGTACAAGATTTTCTCTTTGGATTACATGAGGGAGTTTGCGGAGCACACATTGGGGGCAGATTCTTGGCACATAGAGCCATCACCCAAGGTTATTGGTGGCTAAGGATAGGACGAGATGCCTAGGCGTACATCAGAAGATGCAAAAAATGCCAAGTATTTGCTCCAATCTCTCACCAGTCTGCAAGAGAACTCTCCCCACTTACCAGCCCTAGGCGTTTTGCACAATGGAGGCTGGACATTGTTGGTCCACCCCCCACTACTTCTCGAAATAGGAAATGGTTGGTGGTCGGCACATATTATTTCAATAAATGGGTAAAGGCAGAATCGTTGGCCCATATCAAAGACGCAGATACCATTTGATTTATATGGAAGAACATTATCACGAGGAACAGTATCCCAAGAATTCTTATTTCTAATAATGGAACGCAAAACGACAGTGCTCCATTTCGGGAATATTGTTCGAGGTATGGGATCAAGAATGTCTATTCCACACTCGCTTATCCATAAAGTAATGAACAGGCTGAAGCATCAAATAAGATACTCCTCAACGGAATAAAAAAGAGGTTAGAAGCAGCTAAAGGAAGATGGGTGGATGAATTACCAATGATACTTTGGATGTTCGGGATGACCCCGAGGAGATCAACTGGAGAGTCCCTGTTTTCTTTTGCCTATGGCATGAAAGCAGTCATTCCATTGGAGGTCAGGATGCCAACCATTTGAATGCAATCCTTCGATCAAGGGGAGAATGATATTGCCATGAGATTAAGCTTAGACCTCATTGATGAGAAATGGGAATTAGCTGCTATCAAGTTGGCCAATTATCAGAACGAAACGGGAAGGAGATTTAACAAAGCTGTCAGAGTCTGTGAATGTAAGCTTGGTGATTATGTTTTTCGAAAATTGATGGGCTCTAGAAAAGACTCGACGGAAGAAAAGCTCGGGGCCAACTGGGAAGGACCATTCCAACTGACGGAAGTGCTTGGCAACGAGGCATACCCCTTTCTGACTTTGAACGGTGACCCATAAAAAGGCCATGAAATATAACACATTTAAAGTTATTTTACATGTAAGAATTTATTTTCTATAAATTCATGTTCATATTTATTTTGAGTTTTACAGGCTCGCATTAAGCAAGGCTTTGCCAAAAGCATTAATGATATACAAGGATTGCCTAACCGGTTTCCCAGTGCTGGCTCGCCCCATCAGTTTCATCCAATAGTGATACTTACGAGGATTGCCTCACTGGTTTCCTAGTGCTGGCTTGTCCCATTGGTTTCATCCAATGGTGATACTTACAAGGGTTGTCTCACTGGTTTTCCAGTGCTCGTTCGCCCCATTGGTTTCATCCGATGCTGGTTCTTACAAGGATTGTCTCATTGGTTAGCCAATAATGGTTTAAGCAATGTTATTTTTTTACAAGCCTGCTCGGCAGTATCCCACAAACAAGCCGATCATTTTATTTTGTAATAAGATGACAATTAGAAGAATACACACTTCATTAACCCCTGCTCTTCGAGGTTGGGTATTAAGAATAAGTTTACAAGAAATAGACTCCGAGCATAGGGAATTTAAGTTGATCTGTATTCATAGTTCATCTAAGTCTTATTGACTATGAAGGCATTATCTGATTCTTAGGAAATTCGATTTGTTCAAAGGTTTAACCTTATCCTAAAACTTGACATACGGGTTATTTCTTTTCAAGTGGGAGTGTTTTAATATGAATTGTCCATGGACAAAGTCATTTTATGATTTGTCTCAGAAGAAAATAACTGATTCATCAGGTAATCAAGAAGTCCACACAGGTTTTACAAAGTTCATGTGGTTGGGGAAATGTTACGTATAAAAGAAGCAAAGTCTGAAAGTTAACCTTTCAAAATTGCAACAACTTAAGTGATTTAAAAAATCCTTAACCACATTTCATATTATTTAGCCTTTATTTACTGTGAAGGATTCAAATGGTATCACAATACATAAGTTTCTTTATAAAAAGGTAATATTACAAGCTTAGCAAACAGATCAACATAAAAAAATTGAGGTAAAGTACAACTGGTTTTTACTGTTTTGACTTTGAATTTTTTTATCAGTTTTTCAAACCAAGATTATTGAGTCATGGAAAATGACAAATCACATCAATAAAAAAGTGAAAGAACAAGCATAATTGAATATAGGTGTTGGTTGCAAGAATGGAGAATAAGATACACTGCATAAAAATAAATAATCTTTATTAAGAAAATATTTACAAGAGCACTTGTCCAGGGAAAATTAAAACAAGAGTAAAAAAATCTAAGTCTAATTCTTGGAGGACTCTTCTTTGGTCGGCTTGGAAGCTTTAACTTCACCTTCTTCGAGCGATTGCTCGGCTAGCTCTTCAATAACTGGAGTTCAAGGATCTCGATCAAAAATGAATTTTGGGATCAAGGATTCTGGATTAGGGAATGGTACATTCCTGTATGTCTTAGAGGCGGGATCCACATTCAACCTCTACATTGCAGCCTCCCAGCCATCCAAGAAGAATTCATTCCTTGTGTCCTCCACTTGACCCACGAAGTCATTGAACTTCACCTCGAGATCCTCGGTGGCCTTAGCCTCAGCTTCTTTTAGAGCGTCCTTATATTCCAGCTTGAAGCTGGTCTCATCTCTGAGATTAAAGCTTAGGCTTTATGTTATCCTCAACCAACTTGTTATACTTATCAGTAGTCTCGTTCAAAATTTTTACCAAGGCTTTCTTTTCAGCCATGGCCTTTGAGATTTTATTGTTGGCCTCCCTGAGCATCTTCACTTTCTCGATTAGCTCTTTGTCTTTGGAAGCCAGATGATCTAAAACAGCTTTCGTTTTCTTCTCACTGGCTTCCGATCTTTCCTCCGTGGCAGCAGCCTTTCGTTTGGCCAAGTCAAGCTCTTTTTCGAGCTCGACCTTTTCTTTTTCCAGCACAGTAACATTTTCTTTTAATGTTCGGATGAAGGAGTCATCCATGCCAACTTTTTCATGAAGAGTTTGACTCCTGGTGATCAGCTCCATGGAGTAGAAGGTAGACTGCAGAAGAAATGGAGGAAACGAATAAGAAAGAAAGAAACATAAATAAGACGATAATAAATTCAGAAACAACATATAAGAAATTACACACCGTTAGTAAGGTCTTCATGAGAGTATTTTGTAAATCCTCCATCTTATTTTTCCTTGTGTTCTGCATGTCCCGAGGACGTATAATACCTTTCAAGAAGGCCTCCGGGTAATTCATGGTTGAGTCTTGAATGGAGAATGGATGGCCATCTGGAAATTCCAAACTTGGAATTGAAATTTGAGGAGTCAAGGATGAGAAGTCCCTAATTTGAGTCCTTGGGGGCATAGTCTACGAAGGAAGCTAACTTTTGCTCACCTCACCGCTTGTTGGCTTATCTTTTAGTAAGGTTGAAAGAGAAGGCAGTGTTGAAATTCTGAAAGATTCTCTTCCTGAGTTCGATAGGGGCTGGGTTGAGGCCGGGGGATCCAAAACAACTAAGTCGAGAGTATCCTTGAATCTTTGTTTCTTCTTGGCTTGTGGGTCCCCTATTTCAGCATCAACACTTATCTTTGGAACAGCAACAGGTTCTTTGAGAGAAACCCCTTTCTCTCTTAGTTCTTCTCGATATTTTCTTACTTAATTTCCCTTCCAAGCTCAGCTTTCTTCACCTCTTCACCTCTTTTCTTTGATATTTCTTCCTCTCTCTTCTTTGCCCCATCCATTCTTTTTTGCTTTACCTCTCATCTGCCGCCTTTTTAATATCTCGCTTTGGGCCACTCTCGGTCTGATGGTTTGGATTAGTAAGGCCTCTAAAGCGGTTGGTTCCTCCTCTCCCTCAGGGACACTTGTGGCGAGCAGCAAGTATGGATGGTGGTTGTAATAAAATTCTATCGTTCTCTCGTCTGACCAGTTGGACCACTGATGTAATATGTCTACGATGCTTTGGATATTGACACTTTGTGGAGGAGAAATGAATGATCGGTAGATCAGCTGGAAATTGAAAAGAACTGGCACCGACCTCGCGAAGAGATATGTATCCTGTTCACCAAGGAATGCAAAAACCTCCTTGATATGAGAAGTGTCTACTCCCACCTCTCTAGCCCAAGATTTCCTTTCACGCTTGTTTGCATAAAAGAATAAACGAGAGTTAGTGAAAACTAACCAGAAAATCAAAAAATCACATGTTAAGATGAAGCGTAACTGTCACCCGACCTAGCCTTGATGCTGCTGAAGTCAATGGGGAAAATCGTCTTCCCCAGGTATGAATGTCCACTCCCTGGATACCACACACCAATCGTCCTCGAAACCTTTAACATTGTCGGGCAACATATGTACGAGAGCTTTTTCTGGTCAGGACTTTAAGTACCAATTATTCTCACCCCTCCTAACCTTTTGGAGGTTATAGCAGTAAAGCAAATCAAAGACAGAAATGTGGAATCTATATCTACGATTCATCTCTTCTACGCCATTAACTATCCTATAAAAATTATGCGTGACAAACCTAGGAGAGAGATTTATCGTATGGAAAATTAGACGTAAGAAGTGAGAAATCAGAAATCAAAGCCACCCTTCGGCTATAGCTACAATTGAGAAGAGGCCAATTTCATGCTCACTTTCTTCCCCAAACCTAATTTCGACATTATCAGGTATGTTATACCTTTGGTTGAACCTCTCAAAACCCTATTCGGCCCTAATTTCATCTGACAACCTACCAATTTCGACCAAACAGAATGAAGTTGAAAAGGAAAACAGGGTATTGAACACTCTCCCGATGGAAATTCAGAGGATGACAAAGTACTAGAGACGCAAAGAGCAAAAACGCAAAATCATGAGGAAGAAAGAAAGCACAGAGCAAATGGCAAAATGGGTAAGTCTGATCCATTGAATAAATGAAAAGTAAAAATGGATATGAGCAGGAAAAAAGTGTTAAATGCAACCGCCTGGAATGACATAAATTTGTCGAGCGGCAGACTATCTTTTGGGTTTCGGGGCAAGAAATTTTCGGCTGCACTCGCCTAAAGTTAACCGAACTCTCCATGCACTATTATGTGTGAAAAGCACAACCAATCGTGGAGTTATGTGACTGATTTGGAATAAAAACGAAAAATGATATGATAGGGTTCGAAATAAATGCGATTGATGGTGCATTTTACTCCTTTTACTCTACTCGGGAAACAATTTTCCTGACCAGAGTAGGAGCATAATATTGGTACAGAAAATGTAAGTGACACGTGATAATATCCCCAAACATAATCCTTTATTAACGAGTGCTCGAGGGAGGCACTCCCGACCACCTGAAGCACCAAGAATGTGTCCCACAGATAGGGTGATTACATTAGTTCGATCCTGACCATGATTATATTCAAATGATAGAGTTAGTTCATTTTTTGCCACCCTGCTATGCTTAGTCAGACGTTATCTTTACAGGTGGCAAACAGATAGGTCACCCACACGGTACTCTAAGGTCGCATCACGTGCAATGCTGTTGTCAGTCTCACGTATATTAAATGCTGAGTGACACACATTTAATGCTATGTGATGGGTATTTAATGAATAGTACACCATCGCACTAAGGGGAATCCCCATAAGGGAAAGTGATGATAGTTTTTCCGATTATTTGTTATTAATTTATTCTTGTCTTTGGACTATAAAGAGAATACTTAACATCAAAACCCAGTGATGCTCACTATGTGTCTACAAAGTACTACTGATTTATTTTTCAATAATTTTAAGCTTTTCTTGACTTTACCATCGGACGGATTGTGATCGGAAACCCTCTTTGGCCCTTCCTTTTGACTTTTTCTTTACTTTCAGGCTTGAACAATTGCTTTTTCGTAGACGTGATGAGCACGCTCGACGATATATTATATTACCGAACACGTATCTACCTGTTTGAGAATGGGACTGAACTGGAGAACCGGTCGAGATCGATTTTTGACATCCCAGAAGTCGCGTGATGATCCGGGAATCGGTAAGTATTCCTATAGAATGGATCCCAATGGGTTACCCCAGTTATTCTTGTACAAGGGCTCTGCCTGGATTTAGCGAACCGGGCCCTGAATGGACAACATGTGGGCCAAACTATGGAGCAAACGACGAAACTACTGATATTAGGCTTCATTAAAAAACTAAACTTTCTATCAGTAGGCTAGGCCCAACAGCAAGATACGGCTGCTGGTGTACCCTTCACGGCCGGTAACATGTTCAACACGAATTATGTTGACAACAAGGATGAGGTGTCTGTGATGTACGGCCTCGTTAATTCGTCAGTGGTGTCGATGTTGTTCCTGGACGAACTTGGGTTTGTAAAGAGATTAACGAGGGATGAGGAAAACCGTAAGTGAGTCGTGATCGCCTCTGCCTCGAAGGACGAGTGTGACAACTACGGCCAATGCGATGTGAATGGCTATTGTGATCCGAACACAGAGAGCCTCTTTGACTGTACGTGCCTCCCGGGGTGTGGGCCTCGATCGCCACGTGACTGGTCCTTATGGCTCCCCTCGGCGAGGTATGTGAGGAAATCCAATGCAGTGTGCGGGAATATAGAGGGTTTGTCAACATTGGTCGTGTGAAGATTCCCAACACCTCGTCGAATTCAAGTTCGGAGATAAGCTCGGAGTTGAGCATTGAAGACTCTGAGAACAAGTGTCTGAGTAACTGTACTTGATCGGCTTATGCTAGGGGAAATGAAGGCGAATACGTGAACTGGTATGGGAATTTGACGGATATACGGCGGTTTGCACAAGGGGATTACGAGTTGTACATACGTGTTGATTCAATCGAGCTAGGTATGTGTAATAATTGTTGATTTTTTTGTGTTCATCCAGGATGGGTTCAGGCTTTATAATAAGAGGAGACAGAAGTACAATTAATTTTCTATGTAGAGGGTAGAAAACGAATCGAGTTATTCGTAAGCTATTTTTTTGAAAGGAATTTGGTTCAAGTTCGGTTTGTTACTAAAACGAGCTCAAATTAGATTTGATTTGTGGTTTGTTTAGATTCGCTCAACTTTACCTTAGAAAAGTTCGGTTCAAAAGTTCACGAGATGGCTTGATAAAATAATATATATATATATATATATTAAATAATATTTTTATTATATATTTTTAATATTTTTTACATTAAATTTTAAACTAAAATGACATCATTTTGGTTTAATCGAACTATTTATAAACCGATCTTGGACTTAAATTTATTTTTATTGAGCCGAACTTGAGTTTATATAAAAATTAAAACTCACCTTAAGGCTCGAGCTTGGCCTAAATAGTTTGAGTCAAGCTCGAATAAGTTGAAACTCGACTCAATTCTCAGCTCATTTCTAATCCTATTTTTCTATATCGCCCATTTATTCGACTTTTTTTTTCCGCAACTTTTCATGATTAAAGTTACTTTTGTATCTATGAATTTGAAATGAAGGTTTGACAGAGATAATAACTCAAATTAGATTATGTAAAATAGTACAAGATAATGATTGGTTTTGACTGAATTTGAATTAATTGTGTGAGAATAGTTTTTTAAAATCTTTAGGAATGATAATTTAAGTTTTACTTAATATTTTGTAAATATCAATCCCGATAATTTTGCAAATGGATCGAGGAGAGTATTGGCATGTTCAGACTTTTGTTTACTAGATTTATTGGTGAGCTCTAGCTAAGGTTTGAATGAGGTAGAAAAGTTATTTTCAAACTTGTTTGTTACTTATTGGCAAGTTTGAGCTTGAGCCAAACATGGTTGTGAGCTTGTGATCGAGTCTGATGGTTAGCAAATTTAACAAATACAAAAGCTTTTAACAAACAAACAAATAAAGTTGTTAAAAGAAAATGAATTGAAGTAAATAATAAAGTTATCCTGATCACTATGTGTGATGTTAGCTTATAATATAATTCAATATTCAAGTAGGCAAAAGTCCTAAATTCAATTCTCACTGCCATCTTAATAAATTATAATCCCATGTGTTTTCACTTTGAAAATCAATTCGAGTTCAATCTAAAGAGAAATTAAGTCAATCTAATCTAACAAAGGTTTTCTAACTTAACATGCAACAATTTATAACTAATCTAAAATTATTAACAAAGAAAAATGAAAAAGTAAGTCATTAAAACCTTACAAATCTTTGCTAGTCTAATTATAAGTATGTTCACAAGTTAAATATGCTAATGTTCATGAAACATATCGAGCTGACCACTTGCTTGGTTGAGTTGGCTTATTTGTTTTGCAACTTTAAAAATCAAATGTGCCCTACGTGCATCCATTTACCTTATAAATAAATATAAACAAGCTCATTCATGAGCTGTTTGTTAAAATTTTGGTTTTCTTGCAACCTAACTCTAATCACCAATCAATTGACTCTTGTGAATGATCTTATGTTAGAATGTTCTTTGATAGAGTCTTTCCCAAGGCTTGGGCATTTCTGGGATAATGAGTTGAGCAACTTATCAAGGAGACCCTCACAGGTGGGAGTGTTGTGAAGCAAACTCGATGGCTTCTTAAGAACACGCTCAAAGATAGGCTTTCTGAAGACTTATGAGAAGGCTAATTGTTTAGGTGACTAAGCAAAGAAAGCATGCGATGTGTTGACTATCATGACCATGTTGATAAGGTGATGTATCTAGTGTCATCTCACAAGATTGACACCTGGATCCAAGGGATGTGCAATGTGGAACATATCAGGGAGACTTACAAAGGTTAATGTAAATAAATGTTGTTTGGTTAAGTTGCATTGAACTCCATATAATCTAATCTTGTAAGAAAATCATGGCATATTAATGCGGGGAAGCTTATGAATCAGAAGGGTAGAGCAAATCGACTATGCAACTTTTTGTTTAGTTTGAAAATACAAAAAAGATGCATAGATTTGTTAGAGACAACTTCTCTAAGAATTCAAAATTTTATTACTGATAATCCGTCTTACTTTGAAAGCTTACAACACTTAAAAAGATAAATAGATCTTAACAAAAACAAAATAAAGCAAAATTTGAAAACAAAATAACTGCCCGAGCTAGAAAAGATCCTAATTTCCAATCACAAAAAAAAAAGTCCAAAAATTATAAAACATAATAATTCAAGACTGAGATGGAGGGATTCATCTTTGGGAGTTTGTCTGTTAAACTGTAGGTTGTGAAAACGCGTTCGTCTTAAAAAAAATACCAAGAATGGATATATTATAGTACCAAAACCGACATTGCACCTAAAAATGGCACACAAATTATGATTGCCCTCAGATTGTGTCAATTTATTTTCTAAAATCTCTCCCTTCTATATTTTCTAGTGTAATACGGGTTGCATCATATATGTTCTTTGGCGTATGTTAATCTTGTGTTGCAAGAAGTTAGCTTGGAAAATCAAATGGAGTAATATGTTAGCATTACACTAAGAGTATCGTGATAGTTCTTGCATATATTATATTTGTAACGTCTTCTTAAATTGTATAATAAAATCTTCTTTTGTTTTCTTCATCCAAGAATGTTGTTTTTAAGCCAATCTTATCATATATTGTGTTTCTAGTGTTGAATTTTGATTAATTATTTCTATCATTTATAATTTATATATTTCAAAAACATATTAAATCTAAATACAAGATTTGACAACATATTATTACATAAACTATAACTAAATTCCTAAATAACTTGTTGGTTTAATGCATCAGTTCAAGGATTTGAAAGTAACATATAAACATATATTCCTTTATATATAAAATAAATATTCCTTTTTATTCCAACTACAAACTATAGGATTGATTGCAATTATGATCTTTTGTGTTTTTCATATATCCAAACTATACCCTCTATGTTTCATTGGCAAATAGACCTTGGAGTATGATCATTTCCGATCATAATCAACTTGGCTTATTTTTGTTTAAGCGTTTTTAAGTAATTGCCACTTTTCCTATTTTTAGCTCCACATTTGAAGAAGCGTAGAAGTTTTCATGGAAAGAAGGTGGCCATTGTTGTGACATCTGCTGTGATGTTGCTTCTAATTATCTCCTTGGCATGCTGGTCAATTAAAAAGAGAAAAAGAAGCAAAGAAGTTGATTTTTTTTTATTCATCTTGCATTTATTCTTGATTTTTTTAATCATTTTTCATTTGATAAATAACTTCTAGTAGGGTCGTATCGAGTTAATTTGTTGGGTTGCAGATGAGTATTAATAAAAAAATAAATTATGACCTTTGTTTTGTTTATTTTTGTTCTGTAAATTAATGTAAAAGCAACACATTCAAAGATTTATGTGCAGCTAATTGCTAAATAATTGTACATACTATTGCTAGTTATTTATTCCTTTCTTTCTTTTTTTCTTCTTTCTTCTTCTTTTTTTTTTTTTTTAGCTTGCTCCTTTCTAAAATTTCTGTTATAATATTGAAATTGTTGCATTTTTTAATCAAACTACTGATCTAATTAGCAACTTTCCTGTCAATGGAATATTCTCGATTGAAAAGAACTATTAATTTACTGTCTGAGATGTTTGGTTTGACCTCCATAAGAAATATATATATGTTTTATTTTTTCGCATTTTCATTTAATGAGAGTCTAAGTCCTTCCTTCATGGAGATGATGTCGAGGGTGAGGGTGAGAGAACTATAATGATTACTCATTACAAGTTCTTGTTGTATTTTGCTGGGGTTTTTAAAAGTGATAGTATCATATAGTTATCTCTGATAATGCATTTATTATTGGTTTCCCTTTTGGATAGCTATTATATTTTTGCCATATCATATTGTTCTTTGTCAATTGTATAGCAAAATTTGACAAGAAGTAATTTCTTTCTTTCTCAGTATGTGTGTGTGTGATTTGTAAATGTTGGACCCAACACTCAAACCAGTGATGAAGACAATATTACCCATATTTGACATAGCTAAAGTTGTAGGAGGAACTAACAAATTAGAGGTTCAATAATTTACTTTCTTTGGGTTGCTTAACTCCCAATGTTGATTGGAATTGCTTTTGAAGATCAGAATTATTACAACATCTACTTTCGTATGAGAACAAGTCATGACTTTTTCTCAAAAATGTTAGGCGTTACAGATAAACTACTATATTCAATAGTGTGAATTGGCAGTATGACTTTAATTCAGAAAGATGCGTCATATATTTTAATAGACTCTCGATAGATTGCATGAACTCTTGGAAAAAGTCCATTGTGGAATGAATAACTGTAATCGTTTTACCCTTTAAATTCACGGTTTATATATATTCTCAATAATACACTCAAAATCGCAATTGCCTCAACAAAGAGAGTTATTCAACAAGTAAGACTCTCTCTAAAATAACTGTGTACACATATCACAGACTACATAGGATTCTAACCCATCAATATATAAGCCTACCTTAAATATTATTTACCATTTGAGTTCAAAAAATTCATTAATTGTTTGCATGATAGGTAGGTAATTCCCAAATAAGCAAAACCTTATCAGCAAGGACGGAGCTACGATTATTTTTTTACCCCGGGTTACGTATAATTTTTTTTTCAGTTATAAATAATTATCAATCTAAATCTGTTATTTTTATCAAATCATGTTCGTTATTATTGTCTTTCAATCCGAAAACCCAATATCGAAAGAAAAAAATTTAATTTATCGAGGATTGAGAACGATGAAAAGATAAAAAAAAAAAAAGTTAAAAGTTAGTAAAGGACTGCTTGGAGTGTAAAAAAAAAAAAAAAGAAAAAAACTAAAAGTGAATTTTTTTGAAATTTTGAGTGTAAAAAGTTGTTTTGTGCCATTTTTGATATAAATATTAGTATAATTTTTTAAAAAATCTGAAAAAATCTGTTGAAATGCACTATAATGATTTGTTCCAATGAATTTTGCCAAATTTTTTAAACGTTAGAATTTCTTAAATTTTGAAAAAGTTAGAACTTTTAAAATTTTTTGGAGTTTTTTTTATTTGATTGGAGCACGTGACAAAATTTTAGCGAGAATTTTAAAATTTTTTCAGAGTTTTGTGATATTTTTGGTACAAATGTCAGTTTAATTCTTTTAAAATATGATAAAATCCTTTGTAATGCACTATAATGGTTTGTTCCGATGAATTTTGACAAATTTTTTAAACATTAGAGTTTTTTAAAGTTTGAAAAAGTTAGAACTTTTAAAATTTTTTGAAATTTTTTTAATTTAGTTGGAGCTGCAAACGGCCCTTGACAGTTAGAAGCTTTGCCCAAATGTAGGCATGTACTATTGGTTTTGTCTTATTTTTTATTTTTATTTTTTGAACTTTTAGGATGTTCTTTTAGATTTTTAGGATTACTAATTTATTTTTTATTTATAAAATATTTAAATTATGAGTTAAGTATTATCAAATTTATAAAATATTCAGGCTAAAATTTAAAATATATTTAATTTATGAGCTGAATATTACCTGGGTTATAAATAATTAAATTAAAATATTACTATTAAAAAAAAATTTTACCAAAATTTTACTTGGGGTACAACCCATCTGTGGCTCCGCCCCCGCTTATCAGGTTGTTGAGCGTTGACCAAGCAATTATTAGGTTGGTGGGTCGACCATCATGGGTGCTCCTTATACAAGTCCATGACATGGACCAATACATATAGACCATGAGACCACAGAATATATCTGCGAGATGGAAGCTCCATATTGTCGTCAACCAATTCTGCATTAATCACTTACTTAGAAATAACCTGGGTGCTCCCATAGATTATGACCGTGGGCTGGTAATGTAGTGGAGTGTCTTCGCTCCTCTGGACTTGAGACTTCCCAATTGTGACTGATTGATTGACTAGAAAATGCAGGAACGAAGAAGAGAGACAAGGAAAGAGGAAGGAGATTATGCAAAAGATAAATGATACTTGATAGGGAGAAAATACAGATGTCATTCGATGATAATGTAAGTATTACATATTCTACATAATCCAAGGAGGGATTAACCGACTCACCCGAACGAGCCCGTATGCACTCGATGGAGCGAGTAGATGCCCAAGTGCCCACTCGAACGGGTGCATTGCCTGAACAGGTTTGGTCATCCTAATACCTTCGATCGACATGCACATCTTATCTGAGTGAAATTTTGCCGGTCGGTCAGGCACAATCACATGTTTTAGACCGGCTGGCACCATATCCGACACATAACTACCTTATTATCAATTCCCACCATCTTTGCCTATAGAGGTGGCACTACGAATCGCATCACAAGGACGTGTAGCTAACTGGGAACCAGCCTAGAAACCGCCAAATACAGGTGTCAACATCTCATAGGAAAAGAAGAGAATTCAGTTATAGGCGAGCCATCCACGTGATCCCATGCGAGGTACTCATATATAAGGAGAATTATCTCATAACAGGAGGTAAGTGATCAATCTTTCATAGTATAGTGAATGATATTGAATTAATCCCTCTCTTGCTAACTTAAGCTTCGGAGACTCTTTGGCAGGCACCATAGCGGTGTTTTCAAGTAGGAAAATTCTGACCGGGATTGGATCATATAAAGAAGACGAATTTACTGAGTCATTAGTTGGCGCTGTCTGTGGGGATCGATTTTTTCGCAGTTTCCTGTTTATGGTCCAAACCGGGTCCGGCGTGAAAACCTGACCCTGTTCACAATCGATAGAAGCAATGGAGAATCAGACTGATGGACGGATTGACCTCATCGAAAATCAGATGAGAGAAATGATGGCCGTCATGCAAACATTGGTGGCTCAAAACCAGACGTTACTTCGAAGACAAAATCCACTCCCAGCTCAAGTTCCAGTACCCTCAATTCATCCTCCCATCAATGGGACGCATAATGGGGGAGGAGTGGAAGTTAACGGAAGAAGGAACGAAGAAGATGATGCAGGCATCGTCGGTGAAAATGATGTTCTCCTGAGGCGACCGAAGAGTTCTAGGTAGGGCGCGAAGACAATGGACGACGATGGCAAGGCCAGGAACCAAGCCGAGGTGTCGCACATTGTAGTATCGAACGCGAACGAAGCCAATATACACCCCTGGGAAGAACCGATAAGGGCGATGCAAGCCCAGATCCAAGATGTCCTGGTGGCAGTCAGGGGCCCCGACACCACGACAGACGCTGGGAGCGATGGAGATTTGCCTTTCTCTCAACTTATAATGGCTTGTCCCTTACCATCGAAGTTCAAAATACTGATGATAGACTCATTCGACGGCTTGGTGGACCCTTTCGATCACCTTGAAACCTACAAAACCTTGATGCGCATCCACTCGTATCTGGACCAAATAATGTGCCGTGTCTTTTCGGCGACCCTCAAGGGTCTAGCTCGGCTTTGGTTTAACAAAATTAAGCCAAGTGTCATCAACAGTTTCTCTCAGCTCGACAAACTGTTTATAGGATATTTCATCGGAGGAAAGAGGCAGAGGAGGCCAGCCATTCACCTCCTGACAATCAAGCAAGAAAAGGATGAATCCTTAAGAGGCTATGTGGGAAGATTCAACAAGGAAATTTTGGAGGTAGATGAAGTTAACGATAGAGTGGTGGTTATAGCCTTCATAAGTGGGCTAAGAACGCTCAGATTCATGGCCTCCCTCTTGGAGAAAAGTCCGGAGAATGTGGCTGAACTGATGGCCCGAGCCTAGAGGCACATAAATGTCGAGGACGGCCTGAGAGCCAAACGAGAATGCGAACAGACAGAGGGCTCCCGTGCAGTCAAAAAGAGGCTAACAGAACAAGGAAGAGATCTACAGAATTCGAAAATCCGAAAGTACGACGACTGAACGATCTGAAACGCTCAACGATATAGGGAGCTTGATCGGAACTTTACCCCCCTCAACACTAAATTGGAGAACGTTCTTTACGAAATACGGAACGAACCAGCGCTTAAATGGCCTAGAAAGATGAGAACGCCGTCTGATCAGCGATTACAGAGCAAGTATTGCAGGTTTCATAGAGACTATGGACACGACACAAACGACTGCATCGACCTTAAAAGGCAAATCGAGGAGTTAATCAAGCGAGAAAGGCTCAATAGATTCCTTACCGATCGGAGTAATGCCACGAGAACCGGTCGAAGAAGCCCACCAAGAGAAAGCTTGAGAAGAAGATCACCCGACCAAAGAACTCCAGACCGGGAGCAGCAGAATCAGCCACCGATCGGTGAAATTCGCTTGATATCTGGAGGATCTGCAGCAGAGGGAGAGTCCTCAACCATAAGAAAAAAGTACATCTGAGAGGCGGACAAAAAAAGGGAGGTGCTAGCCGCGGAACGACCGAACAAAAAGTCCAAACCCAAGCACAACCAGATCATCTTCACAGGCGAGAAAGCGAACGAGGTACACCAACCCCATGATGACCCACTAGTAATTACTTCAATAATTGATAATTTTAAGATGTGGAGGATATTAGTGGATAGTGGAAGCTCAGCAGATATCTTGTACTGGGGGGCATTCGAAAAAATGAAAATAGGAAAAGACAAATTACAACCGGTTTCGTCCCCCATAGTCGGCTTCACAGGGAGTCGAGTAACCCCGCTTGGCTCTATAACACTACCAGTCACTTTAGGCAAAGAACCCCACCAGGCTAACAGGATGATTAACTTTCTAATAGTGGACTGTCCCTCCATGTACAACGCCTGGGGAGGATCTCACTGAATCAGTTTAGAGCAGTCACATCCACCTATCACCTGAAAGTCAAGTTCCCAACTGAAGCAGGAGTGGGGTGCGTGAAAGGGGATCAGCGAGTCGCTTGCGAATGCTATATGTCATCTTTGAAGGGGGAAATAAACGGAGAAGCCCTAATGATCGAAGAGCTCAAGGTTGGAGACGATGAAGAACTAAGAAGGAGGGAGCCAGAAGGGGAGCTCGAAGATGTGATCATTGGCACGCCCGACTCAGGAATGACCATAAAAGTAGGCTTGGGACCCCAGAACCTCCGAAGAGCGCGCTGAAGAAATTTCTTATGGAGAATGCTGATGTGTTCGCATGGTCTCACAAGGATATGCTCGGTATAGATACGAGAGTGATGGCCCACCACCTAAACATCCCTCCCATTGTCAAGCTAGTAAAGCAGAAAAGGATAGCATCCACCCCAGAGCGAAATGAAGTGATAGTCGAGGAAGTAGAGAAATTGGTTAAGGCAAAGTTCATCGACGAAGTACATTACCTGACATGGTTATCAAACGTGGTCATGGTAAAGAAGTCCAATGGGAAATGACGAATGTTTGTGGACTTTACCTATCTAAACAAGGCCTGCCCGAAAGATAGCTTCTCCTTCCCTGCAATTGATTTGCTAGTAGACTCTACTGTCGGACACAAGCTGTCGTCATTTGTGGATGCTTTCTCAGGATATAACCAAATCAGGACGACAGAGAGAGACCGAGAACATACAGCGTTCATTACACACCGGGAATTGTATTGTGACGAAGTGATGCCTTTTGGATTGAAAAACGCCGAAGCAACGTACCAAATATTGATGAACAGGATGTTTAAAAACCAAATGGGAAGGAATGTGGAAGTGTATGTAGACGAAATGCTCGTAAAAAGCAAAAAGATGGGTTCCCATTTGGCTGATTTACAAGAGACCTTTGAGATCCTGAGAAAGTATAAGATGAAATTAAACCCAGTCAAGTGCACCTTCGGGGTAGCCTCAGGGAAATTCCTGGGTTTCTTGGTGTCAAATCGAGGAATAGAAGCCAACCCAGAAAAAATTCGTGCGATTATTGAAATGCAACCTCTAAAAACGACAAAGGAAGTCCAAAAACTGGCCGGCTGGGTAGCCGCACTGAACTGATTCATCTCCAAATCGACCGATAAGTGCCACCCATTTTTTAAGGTCTTGTGGAAAGCTTTCGAATGGACGGAGGAGTATGACAAAGCTTTCATGCAGTTGAAGGAATATTTGGGGTCAATCCCATTACTGAGCCGAACCACCGAGGGGGAAGAACTTTATCTCTACCTGTCTGTTTCGAGAACTGCTGTAAGCTCAGCCTTGGTCCGTGAGGAGAACGGATTACAAAAACCAGTGTACTAGATAAGCAAATCCCTTCGCGGGAGGAAGAGATGTATCCGAAAATGGAATTGATGGCAGTTGCCCTGATCACCGTAGCTTGACGACTTAGAGCTTATTTTCAAGCACACACAATCATGGTGGTGACAGACCAAACTCTGAAAGTATTTTCCACAGACCCGAGATATCAGGGAGGCTAATGAAGTGGTCCATTGAGCTGAGCCCGTATGATATCCAATACGGCCCTCGATCAGTGATTAAAGGCCAAGCGGCAGCGGATTTCATCGCCGAATTCACAACCTCACCGACTGACTCACCCAAAGATGACGAAGCAGAATTCACGTGGGTATTGAACGTGGATGGCTCGTTGAATCATTCCGCCAGTGGCGTAGCTATTGTCCTCGTCTCCCCCGATGGTCACAAAATTGAATATGCCTTATGTTTTAGGTTCTTGGCCTCAAACAACGAGGCAGAGTACGAAGCACTCATCGCTGGTCTTCATTTAGCTCGGCAAATGGGAGTAGACTAAGTTATAACCTGGAGTGACTCGTAATTGGAAATAGAGTAAGTAAAAGGAGACTATGAAGTAAGGGAAGACAATATGGTACAATACAGCCAGATGGCAAAGAGCTTGAGCAGAAAGTTCCTAAAATTTGAGCTACAGAGGGTCCCCAGGTCACAAAATGAAGAAGCGAACAAGCTCACCAGAATTGCTTCGTCTAATGAAGATGGCCTAGCCATTCCAATTGAAGTATTGGACTCCCCGAGCATCCGGACACCAGAAATCAATCAAATCAACGAAGACGCCCAATGGGCAGTGCCCATCACAGAATATCTGAAGAACAGAACCCTCCCGAGTGAGAGAAACGAAGCCAGGAGGGTCCAATACTGAGCCAGTAGGTACCTCCTGATCGATGGAATCCTCTACAAAAGAGGGCATAACTCACCCTTCCTCAAGTGTGTAAACAAACAAGAAGCAAGCTACATTATAAGGGAAATCCACGAAGGTATCTGCGGGAATCATTCGGAAGGGAGAGCCCTAATAAGAAAGAGCCTGAGAGCTGGGTACTATTGGCCTTCCATGCAATGAGACGCCTGGGAATTCTCCCGGAAATGTGACAAATGCCAAATATTTGCTAACATTCTAAGACAACCTGCTCAAGAGTTGACTCCAATTCAAAGCCCGTGGCCATTTGCACAATGGGGTATCGACATCATGGGACCTTTCCCTCTGGGAAGAGGACAACGAAAATTCGAGATCGTCGCTATTGATTATATCACAAAATGGGTTGAAGTAGAGGCGTTACCGACTATAACCGACCAGAATATGAGAAAGTTTCTATGGTAGAATATAATTTGTCGGTTCGGGATCCCCCGAGTGGTCATCACAGACAACGGCAAGCAATTCGAAGGGAGACAGTTCAACGGGCTGTGCGAAGAGCTAGGGATTGGTCATCATTATTCCTCACCAAAACATCCATAAGCCAATGGCCAAGTGGAAGTTAATAATCACTCCCTGCTTAAAATCATTAAGACGAGGCTCAACAAGGCAAAAGGCCTTTGGGCGGATGAACTTCCCAACATCCTTTGGGCATACCAAACGACGGAGAGACTAACTACCGGTCAGACACCATTCTCCCTCACGTTCAGGACAGAAGCCATCATCCCAGTGGAAAACGGCCTACCTAGCCTAAGAGTACGGAACTTCAACCCAGAAACGAACAAAGAAAGAACGGGCGAGGAGATAGATTTATTAGAAGAGAGAAGAATGCAAGCTGCAATTAGAATGACGGCTTATCGGCAGAAGATGCGGAAATACCACAACTTCAGGGCCCGTCCAATAGAATTCTGAGTGGGGGAATTGGTGCTGAAAAAGGTCAACCAATCGACAAGGAATCCATCCAATGGAAAGCTCAAACCAAACTGGGAAGGACCGTATGAGGTGTTAAGCTTCACTCGAAAGGGAACATACAGACTCAAAACCCTTGAGGGCAAAGAACTATCCCACCCTTGGCATGCGGAACACTTGAGGAAGTATTTCGTGAAATATATATAATCATTGTAATCTTTGGGTACCCATTTGTTAATGGAACTACACTTTTCGACTTTCGAGAAGTCTCACCAGTTCATTTCTCAGCTAAAGTAACCCCACTCGGTATAATAGGCCGAGTGGTCTAGAGAAGCTACTCTGCTCGATCCGCCGAGTAGAGCGCAGAAGCCTACGGGCCACAAGCCTAAAAAGGCTCAAGTAACCCTACTCGGTATAAGAGGCCGAGTGGACCGAAGAGGACTACTCTGCTCGATCCGCCGATCAGAGTATAGAAACCCACAGACCACAAGCCTAAAGAGGCTCAGGTTACCCCACTCGGCCAACGAAGCTAAGTGGTTGGAAGATGTTTCTCCCCTAACGACCGAGTGAACCAAACGGTCAAAATAAATCTTGTAAAATAAGATGAATCATAAGAAAATACAACTGTAGAAACAATCAACCAAATAGAAGAAATTAGACAGATAAAAACACCACTTCATTCATTCATCCAAATGAAATTTCAATTCAGTACAAAAAAAAAAAAAAAAAACAACAACAAGAAGGAAAGCCCTCGAAGGGGATCAGATGTCAGGACTTTTAGACTGAATGTCTTCCGTATCTTCTGGGCCTTCTCCAACGTTAGTAGGTTCTGGATCAACAGGCTGAAGATCCAAGAAGTCTCGATTGAGATTAAGCAAAGCCGCCCTTTCCCCAGCAACCTCAAATGCTTGAAGGAAGATCGGTTGCACATCATCTTGAAAGGCCTCCGAATCCTTATAGCATTCCACCGCTTCAGAGGCATCTTTCTCGACCTTCTGGCACCGCTCTAGCAGGTTTGCTTTCTCGGCTTCGAATTTTTCCCTCTCTCTCTCTCTCTCTGGCGGCGAGGGCAGCTTCCTTTTCCTGATCGGCCTCCAAAGCCTTAGAATTCTGGACTTCAAGCTCAGATTGCTGCTTGTTAATCCGCTCTTCATTGTTCAGCATCTGTCGCTCGACAAGCATTACTTGATGAGCGAGAACAATCGATCGGGTAAGGGTCTGCATAATCAAACGAAATACAGTACCATCAACATACTAACAATAATAACGATAATAAAAGTAAAATAATATATATGGACGGAATAGTAAAAGGCTTACCCTCACGAGATCATGGTTAATATCTCGATTCAGCTGATGGAAAGTACGACCCCCCTATTGAGAAATCTCTTCATTCGGAACCCAAGAAACGTCGTTCCTCCAAGCCAGCTGAGGGTCATCCACTAAGCTGACGAAAGAAGAGGGAGCGCCAGGTTCTCCCGATCGGATGGTCCCGAGTACTTGCTCTTTTGCCATGGCCTGGGGCCTGCGGACATCTTCTTTTGTGCCCAAGCTGCCTCCAAGAGTCAACTTCAGCCTTTTCTCTTTTCCCCTATCTTCACTCTCCTTGGTCTTCTTCTTCGCAAGCCTATCCACGTTGAAACGAGCCATGTCTGACGGTCGGGTGGCTTGAGATGGATCGTCTATAAGAAAATGCAAGATCAGAGTAAGATTAAGAAAATGAAAAATGTAAAAACATGGCCAAAGACTCACTTCGCTCACGTTCGGCCGCTAGAGTTTCCCTCGTGGGCTCTGGGCCGAGCATATAGGTAGCCAGTGACTCTATACTGACTAAGGGCTCGGCCTCATGGACGTCATGGTCCTTGACGAGTTCGACTTGGGCCTTGAGCTCGACGGATAACCTGGGCTGGGCTCGGGTTGACCACCATAAGAGAAAAAGATGAGTAAAACAATTCTAGCTCAAAGTTGAACATGAACTCTTGTTACAATCGAAATTGCATACCTTTCTTTGTTAAACAACCCCATCGCCTGGGGACTTTGGTAGGCTGATCACGAGATTCCCAATTTTGGATCTCCATCCGATCCTTATAAACAAAGAAAAACCGATCCTTCCAGCCCTTGTTGGAGGTAGGCAGGTGGATTACTAAGTTAAAATACCTCTCCCTGCCTGAGAAGAACCACCAACCCTTGCCTGCCTCCGTGACCTTGTAACAATATAGGAACTCCTTCGCTAAGAGCTCGTGGCAAGTGGCTGCCTACCATAGCACCGCACAACCTACCATAATCCTCCAACTATTGGGGAGGATTTGGCCAGGCGCCAGACTTAGTCGGTTCAAGATTTCTTGAACGGGCCTGATTATGGGGAATCGAAGGCCGCCGACTAAGGCGCCCTCATAAACAGTGATCTCCCCTTCCTTCGGCCAACAGGCCCTATCATCCTCCCTCGGAACCCTAAATGAAAGGGTCGGGAAAATTGAAAATCGGACCAAAGTTGACGAACTTTGGCCTCAGTCAATATAGACCTAATCTCCTCAGCGTAAAATTAACGCTGCCCACTGCTCGGACGGTCAGAATCCCCTAAATTTGCCTCAAAGGCATCCACTATCGGTCCAAGGTTCTCACCTTGAGCCTCAATCATGGTCCCCGAAGGGGACGCAGAAACGGTTTCCCTAACCCTCATCGAATCATCGAAATGGCTGTCTTCTGAACCCGTCATAAGTACTAACTTGGGATTACTAACTGTTCTCTTATTATCAAACTCCTGGAGCCTCTCAATAAAAGAATCAAAAATCAAATCACCAAATACAGCCCTAATCAGCCTTGGATCCCTACAAATCCGTCTAAACGAGGGAGTCACCTAGTTCTATAGTAATACTAAAGGCCTCGATGAATAAACCAACGCATACAGAAAATGAAAAGAAAAAGGAAGAACAATCGAAATTGAAGTGACTCACCAAAGTGACTGTCGTCTATTATGAAGAATTAAACGTGTAGATGACTGGAAAACAAAGTGAACAAAGAAGACGAAAAGATATTTCCTTATCCTACTGGGGGCATTAAAAATTCAAAATCCGGCTCCAAAATCCGACGGTATAGATTAGGTGAAAGATTCTGCAAACAAAGGGCCAGGATCTTCTTATATGTTCCCGAAGTTTTGAAAAATCTCGTAAACAGCAATGAGATGAATAAAAGAGGTGCCACACCCCATTAATGATGTACCCGTATTAATGTGTGTATGGTACATTCAATGCGCTTACGGAATCACAAAGCTTACAACCGCCTAACCCCTCTCATCTCGCTCAAGAAAACAACGGGGTCAGAGACACATTGGAATGAGCGGTGTCAATCCACCCAAATGACCCGATCAGGTAGTACGTCCGAGCGAATGACATGAGGTAGCTAGGATTTAATCTATTAGATTCCCCTAATCTCCCTTAGGAAGCCAGGGGAATCGAGGGCATCTGATTGGGAGAAAATACGGGCGTCATTCGATGATAATGTGAGTATTGCATATTCTACATAATCCAAGGAGGGATTAACCGACTCATCCGAACGAGCCCCGTATGCAGTCGACGGAGTGAGTAGATGCCCAAGCGCCCACTCGAATGGGTGCATTGCCTGAACAGGTTTGGTCATCCTAACACCTTCGACTGACATGCACATCTTATCTGAGTGAAATTTTATCGGTTCGTCAGGCACAATCACATATTTTAGACCGGCTGGCACCATATTCCACACATAACTACCTTATTGTCAATTTCCACGATCTTCGCCTATAGAGGTGGCACTACGAATCGCATCACAGGACGTGTAGCTAACTGGGAACCAGCCTAGAAACCACCAAATATAGGTGTCAACATCTCATAAGAAAAGAAGAGAATTCAGTTATAGGCGAGCCATCCACGTGATCCTATGCGAGGTACTCATATATAAGGAGAATTATCTCATAACAGGAGGTAAGTGATCAATCTTTCATAGTATAGTGAATGATATTGAATTAATCCCTCCCTCGCTAACTTAAGCTTCGGAGACTCTTTGGCAGGCACCATAGCGGTGTTTTCAAGCAGGAAAATTCTGACCGGGATTGGATCATTTAGAGGAGACGAATTTACTGAGTCATCAATGCTTGGTGGACAATTCAACCTCTAAGAATTTTGATTACAAATTCCATACCCATTACAATGCTTGGTTCTGTATTTATATCTGCTAATTAAACTATCTATAACTAACTATTTGTTACTGACTTATGGCTATGGATAAGCTGGATGAGCTGGCCTAACAAACCTAGCCCAATTTGATGAGCTGGCTTAATATCTCCAGACGGGCCCAACCAACTCTCCTGGGTTCTCCGATGGACCAGTGACCTGGGCCCACCAATTTCGCCCACTCGTTTTGGCCATCAGCACGAGCCTTGTAGTGCCATTTGTCAGCTTCCTTACTCTTGAAGCTTTTTGTAATGGAATCCAACTATTACGGATGTCAAAATTACTCGTACCCTATGGGTATCCGTTTCACCCGTCCCGTTCGGGGAGAGTATGGAGATATGGATAACGGGGACGGCTATACTAGTTTCCATCCCGTTCCCCAGTATCCGTTTAAATATATTTATAAATTTTGATTCTATAATTATTTAATATAATATATATATCAAAAGTAAAAGTGTAAAAGCTATCTTCTTTTATTTAAGTGTGAACTATATATTTTTTGTATTTTTTTCTTATTAATTAATTTTTTTATAATTAAATAAAAAGATTATTATGTTTGGCTGGTAAATGGGGATGGGGACGAGGAATCTGTTAACTAGTTGGGATGGGTATGGGAAAAATTTTCATCTCCGAAACAGGGACGGGGACGGGTACGAGTGAGGGTATTGCTAAACGGGAACAGGGACGGGTATAGCCATACCCTCCCCATACCCGCTCCGTTGACATCCCTACCAGCTGTCCTCGAGTTGAATTCTACTCTCCTAATTGCTTTTATCATTGATTGCAATTAGTTGCATTGGGAAACCTCAGGATTTGAATGCAACACAATTGCTAAGAATGGCTTGATTTGAATTTTGCATATATTCAACTGTTTAATTGAATATTCAATAATTAAAATTATTTATGTTTTATTTTACTTTGATTATCTTTTCACCTACGTCACATGAAAACATAACTTTTCACTACTCTTATTACTTTTTTTTGCATATTTTTTATATATAAATATGTCTAAATTAATATTTTTAAATGTATAATAATATTTGTAATGAATAATAAACTTTTACACATTTATTAAATAAAGTACGAATACATATTAGATAAAGTCAACCATATATATTTTTTTAAATTGATATTTAAACTTTAGTTTTCTTTCAAAATTCATTAAAAATAAACATTTAAATTAAAATTTTAATTTTAGCATGTTCAATACTTAAATTTTAATTATATATACTTTTACATTATTTATATCATCTATATAATAAGGAAACTAAAAATTTTGAATTTAGGATATTTTCAACTGGTAGATTTGGTTAATGGACAAGATTATTTTTATTTTCCTTTTCACTTTGGTTGTATTTTTTGTCAATTCATATGTAAATATACTTTCACTCTTTTCATATCTTTTTGAATACTTTTACAAAAAAAAAGTTTTTAAATTAATATTTTTTAAATTTGATAATATTTGTAATACATAATAAAGTTTTACACATTTACTAAATATTGTACGAATATCTTAATTTAATTTTACACATTTATTAAACAGTATACAAATATCTTAATTTCTTTTGATTAATAATTTTCGTTTAAATTGTTTATTTTCATTTATAAATTTAAATTTATGGTATTTGTACACTAAATTATATTTTTATGTTTTTAGGTATGGGCAATTACTATTTATATAATAAGAAAACTCAAATTTTTGAATTTGGAATATTTTCAACTGTTGAATTTGTTCAATAGGTAGAATTATTTCTATTTTTTCTGTGTATTTTGGTTATCTTTTCTATAATTTCATACGAAAACATACCCTCTCACACTTCTCAAATCTTTTTTAAATAATTTTTATATAAAAGTTTTTAAATTAATATCTTTAAAAATGTGATAATGTTTTTAATAAATAATAAAATTTCACAAGTTTATTAAACACTGCATGGATATTTTAATATTTTTTGATTAATGATTTTTTATTTTTACAGATTATTTTTATAATCTTTCATGTAAATTTATTTTATATATTTAAATTTGGGTCTGACTTTACTTTTGAGCTATAAGTTTTTAAAATTAAAATTTGTTCCTCAATTAATATTTTTATTTTTTTGAAAAAATAAGAATTAAATTAATGATAATAGAAATATAAAATCTTGGTAGCATATCCCATGAAACTAGCATAAGCTAGATAGCTCAATAATAGCCACAAGCCTAAGAACAATATTGTTCATCAAAGCTGCAAGCCAAATCAGCTTCACAAGGCAGCCAAATTTCAGTCCAAAAAACAGCACAAATACCCAATTCATGCAGCATCATATATATGCTAGGGATATTCCGTGCCTAAAGAACGTCAACCCCACAACCCAGTCCTTTCTCCCCTCTCTCCGCCGCAACCTCTCCCCCTCTCTTCTCTTTCTGTTAGTTGGGATAAATTTGTAAATTTATAATATAGATATATATATTTTTTAGAATCAAGGCACCAACAACGCACTTTGCAGCAAACCAAGAATATCAAAAGTTTATGCAACCCATGCAAGAGCCAGCCGGCATAACATTCCGATAAACCATGAACAGCAGTCAAAATCTGCCCAGCTTCACGCTAAATCAAGCAACGGCTAAACGCCAACCTTGAATTTAATATCATATAAACATCAGTCAACTACCTGCTGACAATCCAAAGCCACCTAACTTAGTAAAAGCATAACAGCAACAACTCAAAATAAAAAATCTGCAGGAATTAAAAGGGCAACCAACCATTCTTTCACAATAATTATAACATTTGCCTTTTGGCCCACCAATCCTTAATTAATTAATGATCTAATCATTCAATTTAAAACATAATTATCAACTTGAATCAACGAATAAGATTTAATATGGTAATTTACCTTCTTTGCTTTTAAATTCCCGAATAATTAATATTATTATCATCATTCTTTTAAACAAGGCTGTAACAGGTTGTGCATGAAGAAGTTTGTACTCAAAAAAATTTGTGATGAGTTGCATCTTCTTAGCTGAATTTGGAAGTCAAATATTAACGGTATGAAACACTTACTAAGATATATAGTCATAAAATTAAGATGTTGGTCAAAAACATTAAGAATTTGTTGCAAGCCATTATAATACGATGACGACAACCATTAATTATATGCTTTGAGCTTCTTTAGTACTATGAGAAACTGGGTAAATCTTTAAAAAATTTTAGAACTTTCTAACACATTTTGTTTTTTTTTGTATTTTATAAAATTTTTATAAATTTATATATATTTATATATCCCAACAAATTTTTATAAATCCCAATAAAATTTTTAATAACTTTAATAATATTTTTACAAATTTCAATAACATTTATAAATTTCAAAAACTTTTCAATGACTTTTGTTAAATTATGAAACAAAATCGTTTTAATTGATCCCAAAAAACATTTGAAAGGATTCTTTTCAAAAGTTGATGGAAAAATTAAAAACTTTTATTATCTATCTCTAAAAACCGTATTTTAGTAATTATGAATCAAACATAAAAAAAATTACTCAAATCATATTTTTCATTATTTTTAGGTCTTTTTGATGCAACCACCAATCCGACTGCTTGTAAATGGTGGTTGTATACGCACGGTACAAATAGTGTCGGTTGATACCTATATTA
>QLOD02135970.1:0-21049 GCA_003260245.2 Sideroxylon spinosum | reverse complement strand
AAAAAAAAAAAAAAAAAAAAAAAAAAAAAAAAAAAAAAAAAAAAAAAAAAAAAAAAAAAAAAAAAAAAAAAAAACTATTAAAAATATTACCCTAAAATTCTCTGGCTAAACCTTAAAAATATAAAATTTTGAACTATGTAAAAACAGCTACCCTAATAGCTTTGTAGTAAAGCATTTATGTAGGGTCTCCAAAGTACACAAAATCCTTAAAAAAAGAAAAAAACAGTGCTGAAGAAGCCGAGGCATCCGGATGGCTAAGTTCCTTTGTGGACGGCAGAGAAGGTTTCATTTTATTTTAAACTCCGAAAAAAATTGCCAAGTCTTCTTATATTCCTCTTTGTTGCCTAGACGAGACTTTTGGTATTTGGACGGTAGAGGCCTTTTTCTGGGTTATTTTATTTTTTTCTTCTCATCTCTTTTGGTTTTCTTCCCTTGACTATTTCCAACTCATTATTTATCTTATTTACTACAAAAAACTTGCACATATAAGTGTTAGAATAGGAGATTTTCCTATTATTTGTTTCTATATTTATCTTTAATTAGTTGTTAATTAGGATCTGAATTATTGGTAACGTATCATGTATTTTTGGATAGCTAGTTAGCATTAACATTATATATACAAGTTTAATGGTCTATTGAAGATCAATTAACCCTTTTCCATTGTCATCTGATTTTCGACTTGGTATTAGAGCTTTCCTCCAATTTTTTTTATTTTTTTATTTTCTGAGTTAAAAAAATAGCGACAGAAACCCTAAGCATCGCATAGTAAACATGGTCGATGCTCATCGTAACCTTAGGAGAACTCATCATTGCTTGCTGTTAGACCTTATCGCTACTTGCTGCTTAAATATTCTGTCATCGCTCTTTGAACGTAGGTCGTCGCTGCGCACCTCTCCTGCTAATGTTGTCGTCGTGCTACTTGTCGCTGGTCCTTGCCGACACTGTGCTGCATATAGCAGAGTCTTGTTGCTGCGTAAACAGCCTTGTCGATGCATGTTGCGAAGCCTCATCGCGAACATGCCGACCACGCTTGATGACTAGCATTTCTGGTCTTTCTTGATGGTTCTCGTTGTCTCCTCTTGTTGTCTTTGACACTGCTATCTGTTGACTTCTGGACTTGCTATTCTTGTTTTCTTGTTGTCTGGTAGTCTCTTTCTGTGTCGATTTCTGTTCACTATTTTCTGATCACATGGCTGAAGGGGAAGTTCCCATTGTTGATCCAAAATCAATTTTAGTTAAAGATGAAGATGTTACTTGTTCTATTACTTTTAAGAGGTTGAATGGTCTAAATTATTTGGCTTGGGCTCATGTGGTGAAGGTATGTCTCTGTGGGAAAAAGAAATTAAAATTTTTTACTGATCTTTCACCCAAACCAGATGATAGTATGTAGAATGATTGGCTTAGTGAGGACTTTGTTGTCATGGATGGTTATGAGATAGTCTTGAACCTCAAATTGCTGCTGTAGTGGAATTTTGTGACTCTTCTAAGAAAATTTGGGGTTCTCTTGTTTACTCGTTCTCACAACACAGTAATGTTTCATGAGTCTTTGAATTGTATAAGCAGATTTTCACAACCAAACAAGCTGGTCGTTCTCTTTCTGAATATTACAGTGTTTTGAAGAACCTTTGGGATCAGTTGTTGTTGCATTGGCCCTTTACTATGGATTTGGAACAGCAAAAGCGGCATTAGGAAGATTTTATGATTGCTTCTCTTCTTTTTAGACTTGATTCAGATCTGCGTGGTTTCAAAGATCAAATTGTTGCAAGTGAGATATTATCTACCGCTACAAATGCTTTTGCTCAGACCTATACTTTAGAAACGTCTGCCTTGATCTATAATGATACTTCTCATGGTAATACGCGAGGACGTGGTGGTCGTTTTTCTCGGGGTTTAAACTTTGGTGGTAGCCCTTCTTAGGGGCGAGGAGATCAAACTGTACTCACTATGGTCGTACCAATCACACCGAACCATATTGCTGGGCTAAGTATGGACGACCAGATCAAGTTTACCATGTGTCAGATGGTTCTCCTGCTATGGCATCCTCTCAATCAATGCTAGTTGCTTCAGAAGCTTTAGTGTCTAGCACTCACAATGACCTTCCCACCAAGCTTAGTGAACTACTACAAACTCTTTCGGACATCCCATTCCTCTACTTCTTCTGCTACATTAGCAAGTTTAGGTAATATGGCTTGTACCGTGTCCACTCTTTCTTGGGTCATTGATTTTGGTGCAAGCTCTCATATTTTTTTTAGTATATCGTCCTCCTTCTCTCATTTAAATTCCATTAATCATCATATTGTTTTAGCCGATGGATCATCTTGTCTTATATAAGGGCAAGGAGTTCTTTCTCCTCATTCTTCAGTTCATTTGTCTCATAACCTTTATGTCCCTGACTATCCATTCAATTTATTATCTGTTAGTCAGTTGATTAAATCTCTACATTCTTCTGTAGCATTTTCTCCTACCTCTTGTGTTTTTTAGGACCTCAATACGAAGAGGACAATTGGTTTGGGCCATGAGAAAGGCGAGCTTTATTACCTGGATCTTGTAAGTTTTTCTACTACAATTTTTATTTTGAGTGCTAGAATTCCTCCTCTTCAGTGGCATTTTCGTCTTGGGCATTCGTCTTAAAATGAATTGAAGTCCGTTATTTCCCATTTGAGTCATGCATCGAGTTTAGATGTAAGGCTTGCCAACTTGGTAAGCACTACCGTAGTTCTTTTTCCTATCATTGTGTTAGTTGTTGAATAGAATCTTTTGATTTAGTTCATACAAATATATGGGGACCCTCTCGTATTATTGATATTAATGGTTACCAATATTTTGTTATTTTTGTTGATGATCATTCTTGTATCTCTTGGTTATTTTTAATGATGAAGGATCTGACTTACCTTATATTATGACTCGCTTTTATAATGAGATTTTTTCCCAATTTGGCAAACGTATCAAAATTTTTCGTTCTGATAATGTTTAGGAATACATACAATTTGTTATGGTTTCTTTTTGTACGGATCGGGGGATTATTCAGCAGACTACTTGTATTCATACCTCAACAAAACGGTGTTGCCGAGCGCAAACATCATCATTTACTTAATGTTGCTCATATTATGATGTTTAATATGCAAGTGCCAAAACCTTTTCGGGTAGATGCTGTCCTAACTGCCTATTTTCTTATTAATCGTATGCCATCTGTTGTATTGGTAACAAGTCTCCATTTTTCATTTTTGTATCTTATTGGTAATCTCTTTCCTCTTACTCCTCGAGTTTTAGTTGTGTTACTTATGTTCAGATTCTTGATACTAGTTTAGATAAGATATTTCCTCGTTCTCGTAAATGTATTTTTCTGGAGTATTCTCATACACAGAAAGGGTACCGTTATCACCCATCTTCTTATCGGTATTTTAGGAGTTGTGATGTTACCTTTTTTGAGTCTACTATCTTCTTCTCCACTTCTGGGACTCAATTTTCCCATGACCTTATTTCTAGTACTCAGGGGAGTCATATCCTTGTTCTCATGAGGGGGAGACTAGTCATAGGGAAGCTAGGCCTACTTTACTTGAGTTTTTTTTTTTTTTTTTGTTGACGTTTTCTTCATTTTTTATGAAAATATTGTCGGAAGAAAATAAATTCGAAAAATACTGTTAATGAAAAATCGTAATCTGAAACCGCAGTTCTTACTTTGTAAAATTACCATCTCAATTGGCGTTCCTCAGCAACCCCTACGAAGAACCGCCATCTGAGATGGCGTTTCTTCAACGTCTTAGAAACGTCAGTTGAGATGGCGATTTTTCAAATGGCGCTCTCCTGACCCCTGCTTGAAGGTCGACAACGACCTTTCCAGAGCCATTGATATCTACTTGAAGGTGAATGAAAAAAATATCCCAATTTCCCCCAATTTGTACATTTCTAGATCTAAAACCCTAACTCAATCGTGTGCGTAATTGTTGTAATCTCAGTCTCATACAAACTTAGACGAGATCGAGCGCGAGAAGGCTTGCAGCATCATGGATCCACTGAAGCTCTCCTATAAAGCCAGAGGCCACGCTTCGTAGAACAAATGCTTACCAGTACAAATAGTCCTTCACGCTCTGTACTACGATCAACTCAAGCTGAGGAGCGGAATCGACAATCATGACATGCAAGATGCCATATTGACGAGGAACCAATTGCAGGCAGATGTGTCGTTGACCAAAGAGAACGAGGCTCTGCGAACAGAGCTGATGAAGATGAAGATGTACGTTACTGATTTGCAGAAGAACCAAGGGGCGTCGTCCAAGAGCGGCGGTCGACGTTCTTCTCGTCGGTGTCCAAGACTCTGGGAAAGCTGAATCCCTTCAAGCATTTTATAACGCCATCTCAATTGGCGATTTTAAGATGTTGAAGAAACGCCATCTTAGATGGCGGTTCTTTGTAGGGCTTGCCGAGGAGCATCATTTGAGATGGCGATTTTACAAAGTAAGAACCGTAGTTTCAGACCGCGATTTTTTATTAACAATACTTTCCGAATTTGTTTTTTTCCGACAGCATTTCCATGAAAAAGGAAGAAAACGTCAGCAAAACAAAAAAAAACTCACTTTACTTCTTTCTTAATCTTCTTTATAGGAATATCAGCACAATCAAAACAGTCAGATTGTTCCCTTGCAGGTGTACCAACGGACTCAAGAGAGACTGATTGTTTCTTATGGCCCATCTAGTTCGTCCAATTTGTCTGAGGATCCAAGCCCTATTCCTTTTTATCTTTGAGGACGATCGGCCCATTGCTTTGTGTAGAGGTAGGCGTGCTTGCACCCACCATCCCATTGCCAAATTTGTGTCCTATCATCGTATTTCTCTTTATTTGCATTTTTGTAAACATTTCATCAGAATCATACCTGGGGGTTGGTACCATTACCTTCCGGAAAGCAAACAGTGGGATGTTGTTGGGTTTATAACGTAAAGTATCTTTTAGATGGTTCTGTTGAGAGATTCAAAGCACGCCTTGTTACTAAACGCTATACTCAAGGCTTATGGAGTTGATTATTTGGAGACTTTTTTACCAATTGCTCGTTTGAACTCTGTTCGCATATTCCTTGCTGTCGCTGTGAGTTGCTCTTGGCCTCTTTACTATTTGGATCTTAAAAACGCATTTCCCTGTAGTGAACTTTTAAGAGGAGGTTTACATGAAGCAACCTTTTGACTATGTTGTTCTTGAGAGTGAACACGTGGTTTGCAGATTACATCGTGCCTTATATGGTTTGAAACAATCTCCCTGTGTCTGGTTTGATCGCTTTAGTGATGTTCTGTTGAATTAAGGTTTGAAGCGGTCTACTTCAGATCATTCTGTTTTCACACAGTAGTCTTTTTTTGGTTCCATTATTTTGGTTGTGTATGTTGACGATATCATTATCTCTGAGGATAACATCTCAGGTATTGCTACTTTGAAGTCTCATTTAAGTCAAACATTTCCACACTAAAGACTTGGGTGCTCTTCGCATCCTTGGCATAGAAATAGCACGATCTCGTACAAGACTCACTCTTTCACAGTGCAAGTATGTGTTAAAACTTTTATTTGAAATTAGTTTAGTTGGTTCTCGCCCCGCTGACATTCCTATGGACATATCTGTCAAACTTGATGCTATTACTGGTACACCTTTTTCTGATGTTGGTCGTATCGATGCTTGGTTGGAAAAATGATCTATCTTACAATCACTCGTCCGGATATTACATATGCTATGGGTGTTGTCAGTCAATTTATCGATGCTTAGTTGGAAAAATGATCCTTCTTACAATCACTCGTCTGGATATTACATATGCTGTGGGTGTTGTCAGTCAATTTATGAATGCTCCCTGTTCGTCACATTTTGAGGCAGTGTGTCATATATTAAAAATTATACTAAAAGCACAATATAACAATGCAAATTACCTAATCTAACATGAAAATATAAGGTTTATGATTACCTTTTTCAAGCGTAATTAGTTCATCACTAGAAATAACAATTTCAGAGGTTTTTGCTTGTGCTACATGGGCTGGCTTATCATACAATTTCTAACATTTTTCATGGAGATGTCCAATCTTTCCACAATAAGTGCACTTTGGCCAAGATCCTTTACCTCTATTATTACGATATCTACTATGATTATCACGATCATCATGCTCATTACAAGGATTAGGAGCAATTGTTTGACTGGTAAGGGCAGACCGTGTGGACTCGTAGTCACTTGAAGTAGAATGTTGGATGCAACCTTTGGAATTTGAGAGTATGTCTCAACAAAAGATGGAAGTGAGACTAATCCCAATTATTTGTGCTTGTACGGGTTCAAATTTTGGATCAAGACCTACAAGGAACTTGAGGACAATTATCAATTCATGTTGTTTTTGTATCTCATTAATTTCCGTAGACAATGGTTGAAGTGATTTTAATTCTTCATAAATCTTCTTGAGAGTTGGGAAATATTGAGTATTATTTTTTGTTGGACTGTTAAGAAGTCACTGGATACATTATATAGTTGACGAAGATTACTATAGTACAATAGCTGAACGTACTCTTAGATCTCCTCGTAGGTATCTAGATGAGTGCTTAAATGTGCAATTTCAGCCTCCACAGAGTCTCATAACAAGCTCGCAATATTAGCATTAGCTTGAACCCAAACCCAAGAGTCCTAGGAGGAATCAGAAGATGCTGGTGAAGAGTTAGCGAGATGTTTCTGTTTGTCTATCTAGTCAAAGCAATTTTGACTGCCTTCGATGGAGAACTAATTAGGCCAACTTTGATGCCATTGGAACAACACTAGTGACGGTGCTTGATTCAGAAGTCATAAATGAAGGTAGGATTGAGCACAAAGAAGATGACCTAGGGTTTTTTGTCCAGTGGAGAGATCATTGGCAATCGCTAACTTCCATCGATGATGATTGGAGAGATCATTGTCAAAGCTAGATTAACGATAATGGGTTAAGCAACGAGAGTCGTTGACGATGACAACGGACAATCGATGCGATTGGTGATGTCACCGATGGTTGATGGTTGACGATGATAAGGGCTCACAAGGTTGGTATTATTGACGATGGTTGCTAAGGGCACCAATACCAATGACAGCAGTCGATGGCACTGGGTTGAGACGACTTCAATGACGGCAGACAAGGACAATGTTGATATGTGATTCTTGATACCATGGTTCAAAGTCGCGGTCACGACTGTCATATCGGTTTAAGAATTTTTTATGCGGTCACGGTGTTTCTTCACAATATCGGGCAATATGCATTATTTTATTTTTTAATTTAAAAAATAAAAAAATATATAGAAAAATTTTTAATAATAAAATGGATATATTAAATGACTAAAAATATAATAACTCTCTTACTAAACATTAGATAACTATTTATAACATGCGAATGAGCTAACTTTTTTTTCCCAATCTTTTACATAAATCGTCGAGAAATCGTTTGTCTCGCTGATTTCTTGCTGTGATAATTAGTCGTCTTGGTGTATCGTCGAGATATTAGCTTGTCTCAATCGCGATATAGCGAGATGAATATTCTTAACGCATTTCTTTGACGCGGATTGAAATCTCGTTGTGCCATCCGTCGATTCCGATACGTCTCGGACGACATCTCGGCATCTCGGACGATACTTTGAACCATGCTTGATACGGACACAAGAACTAGAAAAGGAAAAAGAAAATAGAGAGAGAGAGAGAGAGAGAGTTAGGATGTTTGCTTTGATGCTATGATAAATTGTGAGAATTAATGGAATTGCTTGATTCCCTTTGTGTATCAGCTCATATATTTATATTATCATTATCATGTACGAGTTCGGAAAATAGAATAATCTAAACTAGAAAAGAGAATAAATCAGTCCTAGCTCTAATCCTATTTCTATATTTACAATATTTTCTAACAATGGTCACTGGCAAGAATGAGAAATTGCTGAAATATAAGATACCAACAATTGTGTGAATTATTTTAGGGCTAATTAAACTTTACTCCCTTTGCGGTTTTTGACAAAGAACACGACCCCTCTCTAGCACATATCTCTCATGATTTGGAGTAAAGTGCAAATTTAACTAGAGGTGTCAAACATGCGTGCTGTGCCGTGCCGTGCCGTACCGTACCATTTAACGTCTGTGCCAACCTGTTTCGTGCTATACTGTGCCGTGCCGTGCCGTGTCTTGTTTACTTCATCGTGCCATGGTGTGCCATGCCGTACTGTGCTTTATTCGTGCCGTTTCGGGCTATTTTTCTTTATCGTGTCATGTCGAGTCGTGCCTTTTTAAATCGTGCTGTGCTGTGTCGTGTCGTACTAATTAATTAATTAATTCATACAGTGCCATGCCCGCCGGTTAAGTTAATTGGGTTGTGTCGTGCCGTGCCGTGTCGTGTCGTGCCCAATTAATTAACTCGTGTTGGGTCGTGTAAGTCCGTTAAGTTAATCGGGTTGTGTTATGCCGTGTCTTACATATCAATTTAATTTTGTTATTTTATTTATTAAAGGTAATTTTAATTTAATAAAATATTTGAATAAAATAATTTATTTTAATATAATGTAGCAAAAATGAACAAAATATTAAAATTTTCAAAATGTTTGTAACAGAAAAAAAAATAGTGAAAACATTTTTTTTATTTACCTTTTTTTGTTTAAGTTTTCATTTTTTTGGAAACACAAAAACACATAGAGATTTAATAAATATATTTATGTTATTAGTTTACAAAATTTTAAAAATATAAATAAAAAAACAGAAAATAAAAATATTACCAAACATACTCAAATAATTATGCTTGTCTTGTTGGAAGTATGAACAGTTGTTGGGGCCGAAATTCATTTAAACGAATTTAAAGGAAAATGTGGCACTGTGCAAGGTTAAAATCGTTAACTTGGTAAACGAATTCATTTAAGTTAGATTCGTTTCCTGAGTAAAAGAATTTGAACTTATTTTGGTAAAAAGGTTTCAAATCCACTTAAGTTTGCACAAATTAATCGCCACGTGCCCATTGAGGTCAAAATGTAGAGAGACCCGTTGGCGTTGAAGAGAAAATGAAGAAAAATGTAAATAACTTATGTTTTTAATCTTTTAAGAAGAAGAGAAGACCGTTGAGGGGAAATTTTTTTTTAATCTTTTGAATAATTTATCTAAAAAAATGTAAATATTTTTTAATTAATAAATAAATTATTTAAAAACTTTTTAAATTAATTATCTTAAGTTCTTAGTAAACATGAATATTTTTTTTGTTTCCATTATTCTCTACTAATGAACACTTTTGTTAATTGTTTTTGAACTTCCTTACCCCATAGAGAGATTGTGTAGAAATATGGCTTTCAAATTAAGTTCTAAATTAGTGGATACTGCCAAATGGTATGGTGAGGCCATACGCAAAAAAGGAAGAGACTTGTAGAGTTGATCAACCTACACGTTTTGCTTTTACTGTTATATTGGGAGTTGCTCAATGTATTGCTTGACGTAAAGCAAATTCCATAGCTTTTGGTCTGTTGTCCCGATCATGATTTTCTACCTTTGGAAGGAAAGGTCCTTCCCTTTTGGGCCAACTTTGGTTTTCAAATGATTGAACAACTAGGAGCAATTTACTTATGATACTTAGTTGACATTCATAAAAAGTACCTAGTGAATTACTATTGCTGCTATTTCCAATATTTGGCTGTTATGTTCATGCTAACTGAAATATGCTATAAATTTATGAGCTTGAACTTCCACGTTCATTCCCTGTGAACTGAAAAGGCTCCTTTATTGACACAGGGTTCTCAACCCTTGTTCTGTTGAAGTTCCATGGGTACTGTCTTCTTTTGTTAGGCAATTGTTAAGTGTCATATTTGCTCGGGTTTTTCATTAAGTTGTAATTTCAACTGTTGAAGCCTCCAATGTGTAAGAATTATCAAACAATACGATCTACATGTTCTTGACATTTACAAGTTGGTTATAAAATTTTAAACTACTGCCCATTTCCAATATATTTTTAAGATATTTCTTTTTATGACTTTGTGTGCAAGTAGAATCATCAATCATCTCTTAAGTATCAGATTGTTTCCAAATTTCATAGTAATAATAGAAATTATTTGCAGTACTTAAGTATTTTATCATTAAGGTTGGAACTGAAATGCTTGAATTTCGTGAAATGCTTTATTCACTTTTTTAACTTTGCTTAGTCTTTTTGTAGGGTATATCTGTCAAAATGGTTGCTGCAGGCGCTGAGCATACTGCTGCTGTTACAGAAGAAGGTGAGCTTCATGGTTGGGGCTGGGGCAGATATGGAAACTTGGGCTTAGGTGATAGAAATGACCGCTTAGTTCCTCAAAAAGTTTCAAGTGTTGAGGTATGTCACCCGTCTGAGATTTTTTGTATTCATGATATTCTAACAAGATATCAAGATGGTTTCATTATACAACAGTTTAGTTTTGTCATCATTTGTATCTATTGGAAGAAGTATTTTGTTGTTCATTAGCTGTAAGAAATTAAATCTAGAAATTTAAAAAGGGCTGGTGTAATATGTTACAAGAATAATTACATTTTACCTTCTTGCGTTTGGCATATAAACATAACCCCCCTATCATTTAAAAATCAATACATCCCCTTGTAATTTGGATTAATGTGCAAACTTGATAAATTCTGTTAAATATAACTAGGCTTGTGCCTTATATGCCATGAAGGCTCATGTATGATTATACAAATAACATATTTACGCGGTGTTTGGTTGGTCAAAACCAATCAAAACCCACCAACTTGTACCAACTTTTTGTACTTTCTTTTAATCAAATTTCGCCACGTATCTCTTTTACATCAAATCTTTGTACTTTTGCTGAACTTTGTTGTCTACTCTTTTTCAACCAAACACCTCCTTAAGAAATACATGGGCAAATTTATTTGTGAATTTTGTATTGAGTTTCTTTAAAAATGAAAAAATGTTTCATTTTAACATAAAAAATGGGCAAACATGTACTTCCATCTATTTATTTTTTGAAAACCTATTTTCTCTAGCCAATTTTGGCATGTGAAGCAGAAATCCAGTTAAATCTAATATATTATATTAATTTTATATTTTATCCAAATTACAAGGGAGGTTATGTGTTGACTTTTAAACTAGAGTAGTCGTATGTTTTTGAACCAAACCTCAAGGGGGTAAAGTTTAATGACCCCCCGTATTATATCCTCAATTTGATATAGGAGTTTTTTGTTAGATCAAGTTGTAATACTGTTAACGGCTTACACTCACCACGTAATTGAGCTATAGATAATACGGAAGATTGTAGGTGTCCAGAATGGAGGCACGCCACCCTTTATCGAGTAAGGTGGTGTCACCCACCGGCCATGCTACTTGCACTAGTCATGCCACCTTCATCGGAGGCATTTGAGGTTAGAAGGTATTCTAGACCTCAGACACTTGACATAACCTTAAGGTCAGGAGCGAGGCTTAAGTGTCACTTGTAAAGGGTTCACTAACACATTTGCCTGCGGGACCATCTGGGGATGAGCTGCTTGGTGGCTAGAGTTGGAGGATTCGTCGATACAGCATCGACGAGCCCAAGGTGAGAGAAAATCACTACATGACAAAACTCATCCTCCACCTCATAACTACCTTGTACTTATACGGCCATGATCTTTATACCAATCGACTAAGCAAAGGTGCTACCACCACTTGATCGGAGTACCCTCACCTACCTACATATCAAGCCTTGTAGGGCAAGCCACATGGCGAAAGGACTATTGCCCTTGGTGCGTTTAAGCTAGTCTCTCTGTTCGGACTTGCTCCCTATAAATACCAGTACCAGCAACACTCCATGGAGACGACCTATTCCCTTATCCTCCACTTTACCCAGAACCAGCAACTAGGCTCTCTCTCTGTTACCCCGGGCTCCCCTAGCTCCAGCCACCAAGCTGTTTGTCTCTAGATAGTCCCACGGGTGAGTGTGTGTTAGTGAACCCTTTTGCTGGTGACCCTTAGGTCTCGCTCCTGACCTTTGGGTTAAGTCAGTGTTTGAGATCTACAATGCCTCCTAATCTCAAATGCCATTGGTGAAGGTAGTGCGATTGGTGTAGGTAGCGCGGTCGGTGGGCGGGACCACCTTACCCGGTGAAGGGTGGTGTGCTTTCATTCTAAACACCTACATTAATGCTTCTTGCATGTGCGCTCCAAATGCAATAGTAGTGTGCACGGGCATATGTTGTATCACAAAACCCTATCAAGGGTGACGTGCCTCCATTCTGGACACCTACAGTAGGTGTGCGTGGACATATGTTGTATCACAAAACTTGTCAAAATGATTAAAGGCTATTGTTGTGATTGATGAGGGATCACATCGAAGCCCACCAAGGAGTCCAAGTCCACAAAGGAGTACTTTTAATCTTACATAATTTAGGATTCCTATTCAAATTAGATTTCTTTCAGATTCAGTTAGGATGATTATTTAGATTTAGTTTAGGACTCTTATTTGTTTCCTACTTAATATAGGATTGCCTTATAAGTTTCCTACTTAAATTAGGACTACTTCGTTATATTATACAAGGAAGGTAGGGGAGCAGTATCCTTTAGTTTTGTTACTCACGTAATTAGTATTTCTTTGTAGAAAGTTTGTTTTTTCAGATTTCGTTTTCTTAATTTTTTTCATCGTGTTGAATTATACATTCTTATGCCTTCGTGAACGATATCACTGCGTCACTTGTTCTGTGTCAAGTGGTATCAAAGCCCGGTCATGAGATGGTTGGGCAAGAAGAAAATCAAGAAGAATGGCGTGTCCATATGGAGCAGCGCATCGAAACCCTAGCACGAAGCTTGGAAAACATGACTGAAATATTAAGGAGGTTACAAATTAACGCCCCAGCACCTGCACCAAGAGCAGCCCCTAATCCATAAGGGGCAGCCCCTATTATCCCTAGGCATGCACAAAACAGAATGGATGAGATTGCCACACAGTCTTTTCATGAACTTGGTGAAGAGTATGATGAGGATTATGATCAAGGGTTGCAGCTAAGAGGTAGGCGTGTAATCGCACCTCGTGATTCTTACAAAATTAAAGCTGATCTTCCTAATTTCAGCCGAGTTATGGACATAGAACAATTTCTTGATTGGTTTTATGAAGTAGAACGATTCTTTGACGTCATGCAAGTAGAACCAGAACAAAAAAATGATATTGTGGCTTATAAATTGAAGGGTAGAGTTGGCGCATGGTGGCAACAATGTTGCATGAGAGGACAACCTGTTTTTAGAAGATGGGAACAAATGAAAGCATTTCTAAAGGGGCAATTTTTGCCTCATGATTACAAGCAAACCCTATTCCAACTATTTCAGAATTGTTATCAAGGTAATCGCTTAGTTGCTCTTTATACTGAAGAATTTTTACGCTTGTAGTCTCGATGCAACTTGACTGAAACTGGGTACCAACAAGGGCTTGTTATGTGAATGGGCTGAATTCATTCAAGACCATTTGGCCATGCAAAGCATCTAGTTTGTTGATCAAGCACAAAATTTGACTTTGAGGGCAAAACGAGTGATTAAGAACAGGCAGTATCCAAAAGGAAACATGATTAAGCGACTTAACATAGAAAAGGAATAAGTTTCTAAAATTGATCGCTCCACCTTAAGAACAAAGGGAAAAGAAACTGATCCAAAAACCAAAAGGAAAAGAAAAGGCTGAGCCAATTAAGGGAATTCGGTGTTTCAAGTGCAGTATGCTAGGGCATCGGTCTAGTGACTGTCTAAGACAAAAGTTTGCTAATGTGACTCAACAAGAGGAAGAATGGGAACTTTAAGGAAGGGGAGACCAAAGAAGAAGGTGATTGTGAGATAGCAAAAGAAGAAGGGGAGGAGGTACTGTGTGTGGTGAAGAGGCTACTATGCACATCCACACAACCATATGAATCACAACGCAATGGATCTTTGAGGGTAAGTGTTAGTTAATACTAAAATTTATAAGCTTGTAATTGAAAGTTGCAACTGTGAGAATTTAGTGTCCAAGAGCCTAGTTGAGCATCTCAAGCTCAAAACAGAACAACATCCAGCTCTGTACAATATTGGTTGGATTAAAAAGGGACCAAGCATGAGCATTACAGAGCAATGCAAGCTACCCTTATCACTGGGAAAGGCCTATAAAACCGAAGTTCTCTATGATGTGGTAGAGATGGATTCGTGCCATGTTCTTTTAAGGCGTCCTTGGCAATTCGATGTGAATGCAACACAAAAGGGTTACAATAATACCTATACCTTTACATGGGATCAAAAACGAATTGTGGGGGTTCTAACCAAAATTGAAGGCACCTTTCCTAAAAAGGAGGAGAAGACTTTGCTAATTGTATCTTTAGATGAGGTTGAATATGTTGGGGTTATGAAAAAGTCTAAAGCAACTATGGTTTTAGTGGTGCAGGGCCAAGTGCAAGAATAGCAAGCCATACCATTGGAGGTCTGTGTGCTATTAGATGAATTTGAAGATATATTGGCTGAACCTGTAGAATTACCACTCCTGCGAGGTGCATAGCACCGGTTCCACAAGCATGTCAAATTCCACCCCATTATCAAATGAGTCCCAAGGAGAATGATATTTTGAGGGATCAAGTGGAGGAGTTGCTAAAGAAAGGGCACATTCAAGGGAGCATCAGCCCTTGTGCAGTTCCTGCCTTATTAATCCAAAGAAGGGTGGAAGCTGAAGAATGTGTGTAGATAGTTGAGCAATCAACAGGATCACTGTAAGATATAGATTCCCTATCCCTAGACTTGATGATTTGCTAGATCAATTACATGGTGCTAAATTCTTTTCCAAGATTGATTTGAAAAGTGAGTATCACCAAACCCGCATCTGCATCCACATTCGCATTGGGGATGAGTGAAAGATAGCTTTCAAAATGAAGGATAGGCTATATGAGTGGCTAGTCATGCCGTTTGGATTGTCAAACGCTCCAAGTACATTCACGAGGCTTATGAATCAGGTGCTCAACCCATTTTTATCCAACTTTGTAGTTGTCTATTTTGATTATATTTTGATTTACAGTAATAGAAAAGAAGAACACCTATCTCATCTTAGACTAAATTTGTTAATTTTGAAGGAAAACAAACTGTTGGTGAACTTAAAAAAGTGTGTTTTCTTAACAAACAGATCAGTGTTTTTAGGCTTTGTTGTTAACCGTGAAGGAGTGCATGTAGATGATGAAAAAGTGAAAGCAATTCAAGATTTGCCTACACCTAAGACAGTTAATGAAGTGAGGAGTTTCCATGGGCTGGCTACTTTCCATAGAAGATTCATTTGCAACTTCAGTAGTATTGTAGCACTCATTACTGATTGCATGGAAAAGGGAGATTTTAAATGGGGAGAGGCCATAGAAAAAGGTTTTGAGGTGATCAAAGAAAAGTTATCTACTACTTTTATTCTATCTTTGCCAGATTTCGCCAAACCTTTTGAGCTAGAATGTGATGCTAGTGGAGTTGGCACTGGGGGGTTCTTTCACAAGGGAGGTGGCCGATCGCTTTCTTTAGCGAGAAATTAAGCGAAACAAGATAAAATTGGTGTACATATCAACAAGAACTTTATGCTGTGTTTCGCTACTTGAAGACATGGGAGACTTCTTTACTACCTAAAGAGTTTATTATCTATTTTGACAATCAAGAACTACAACACTTTAGGGGGAAAAAACATATTGACAGTATGCTTACAAGGTGGGCATCCTATCTTGGACGATTTAATCATGTTATTGTGCATAAATCTGGTGTGACTAATTGGGTGGCGGATGCATTGAGTCGACGTGCTACATTGTTAGTGACAATTGCTCTTGAAATTCGAGGTTTTGATCAACTCAAAGAGTTGTACGAGTTAGATGAAGATTTCGGATAGATTTGGACCAAGTATTTACTCAATCAGCTTATGGGTGAGCTCTTAGTCTAGGATGGGTATTTATTCAAGGGAAGCTGATTGTGTATTCTAAGGAGTTCTTTGCGTGAGAAGTTGATTAGAGAGCTGCATTCTAGTGATTTGAGTGGCCATGTGGGTAAGAACAAAACCATTGCTGGTTTGGAGGAACGTTACTATTGGCTGCAATTAAAGAGAAATGTTGGAAAATTTGTGCAATTGCGTCCCATATGTCAAATCAACAAGGGGCAATAGTAAAATATAGGTTTATATATGCCACTCTCTATTCCTAATGCACCTTAGGATGATATTTCACGGATTTTGTGTTAGGTTTACCTAGGACACCACGTGGGAATGATCCAATATTCATAATGGTGGATCGATCCTCAAAGATGTCACATCTTAATCCTTACCGAAAGATAATCGATGCTCATCACGTGGCCAATATTTTCTTTAGGGAGGTTGTTTGTTTGCATGGGGTACCATTATCTATTACTTCGGATAGGGATAGCAAATTCTTAGTAGCATTTTGGTTGATTTTGTGGAAGAGATTTGGAATTGAATTGAATTGAAGTTTTGTAGCACGCTTATCCACAAACCGATGGCCAAACTGAAGTGTTGCACCATTCTTTGGAAATCTAACTTGTTGCATTTGTAGTGAAAGGAAAGGTCGATGGGACTTTGCATTAGCTTAGGTTGAGTTTGCTTATGATAGCTCTGTTAATCGCTTGACTGGGAAGAGTCCTTTTGCTATTGTTTACACCAAATTTTCACGACATATTGTAGATCTTGTCAAACTTCCTCCTAATATAGGTTTGAAGTGGCACTACTTTTGCTTTAGCGATGAGTTACAAAGATATATTCCAGGAGTTTCAACAAACTCTTGAAAAGCATAATTTGAGCTATAAAGCAGCAATTGATAAGCAGGGAAGGCGTCAAGTATTTGAGGTTGGAGACTTAAGTCATGGTATACTTGCGTAAAGAGAGGTTGCCAATAGGTGTTCATGGCAAATTGAAACCATCTTGAAGAGGATAGATGACGATGCCTATGTGGTAGACTTGTCACCTGATATGGGAATCTCTAAGATATTCAATGTCGTCGATCTTTTCCAAGTTTTATCCTATAGGTTATTTGTATATGTTAATGTATAGCATTAATACATAGGATGTACCAAGACTACTTAGAATATGTATAGTCACCTTTGTATGTGTATAAATTGACACACATGAACCCAGTTGGGTGTGTGGTGTATTTTTCTCAATCTATATGGTATCAGAGCGTAATTGATTCTTTCAAAATCTGTGTGTCCATAAAAGTTTAGAGAACTCGTTTCTCAGTATTCTATCGACGTTGAGTAGCAAAATTGCAAAGGGTGCATGTGGTTTATTGTATAAAGATAATGGCCATACTCGTGTATCCAAAGGGTGCATGTGGTTTATTGTATAAAGATAATGGCCATACTCTTGTCCAAGGATACACGGATGCAGATTTGGTTGGTTCTCCAGTAGACAGATGATCCACTACAGGATATTGTGTCTTTGTGGGAGGAAATTTAGTATCTTTGAAAAGTAAGAAACAAACTATGGTGGTCAGATCTAGTGCAGAGCCAGAATATCGAGCCATGACCCATACAACTTGTGAAGTGATTTGGATACTTCATATGTTGACAGAATTGGGAGTCTCCAAATTACAACCTATGGAACTATTCTGTGATAATCAAGCGGCTGTCCACATAGCCTCTAATCCAGTGTTCCATGTGTCGACTAAGTATATTGAAGTTGATTGTCACCTTGTCAGGGAAAAGATCTTACAAAATATCATTAAAACAAGTCATGTCAAAACTGAAGATCAATTTGCCGATTTGTTTACTAAAGCTCTAGGGGGAGCTAGAATAAAATACATTTGTTACAAACTTGGAGCATTTGATGCATATGGTCCAGCTTGAGGGGGAGTGTTAATGTATAACATTAATATATAGGATGTACCAAGACTACTTATAATATGTATAGTCACTTTTGTATGCGTATAAATTGACGCACATGAACCCAGTTGGGGGTGTGGTGTATTTTTCTCAATCTACAGTGTATAGATAACTTGAGGGCAAGTTCTTTATTAGCAGGGGAGACTAATGAGGGACCATGTCCAAGTCCAAGTCCACCTCCACAAGGAGTACTTTTAATTCTATATAATTTACGATTTCTATTCGATTTAGATTTCTTTTCAGATTTAGTTTAGGACTCTCTTATTTGTTTCGAACTTAATTTAGGATTACCTTATTAGTTTCCCACTTAAATTAGGACTACTTTTTTAGCTTATATAAGGAAGGTAGGGAGCAGTTTTCTTTATTTTGTTACTCAATTAATCAGAATTTCTCTTTAGAGTTTTTATTTTTTCAGATTTTATATATTGAATTTTTTTCATTGTGTTGAATCATACATTCTTACATCTTCGTGAACGATGCAGCAGCCCATTCGCCACTTGTTCTGCGTCATTGATTTTCTGGATATTTGAACAGGCACTTCATTTGAAATGTCAGGTGTTTGGCCTTCACGTGGTTTTCCAACCCATAAATGGAAACCCTTAATCTTTAAAAGAGTTTCCCATTCATTTTTGAGGAGAGCTCATTCAACACTTTTAGAGAGAGAAATGGAGTTCCCCGTTAGATTCTTGTGAGAAATACCCACTAAATTCCTTTGTAGAAGCAATTGCTAGGTTCCTTCGTTGCAGCACCCACTAAATTCCTTTGTTCTCTTTGGACGCTTTTTAGAAGTTTAGGATTTTTTGAGGTAATTTAAAGACAACCCAGTGCTGTTAAGGGTTCTCTGTGACGAAGGGTTTTGCGGCAGGGAGCAAAGACCGGGTTGCCAAGGCTTGTTCGTGGCAAGGTGTACTTCCCAATGGGGTTCTTCGTGCGGAATGTGGGTGTTGCGTTGATTGAGTTTTTCCATGGCAGGTGTTACGACTTGAAGCTTCATGCAGTAGGGGATCGCGTGACAGTGGTCTACACATCTGCTTCCGCTTCGTAACAATCCTTAGCGTGCTATCGTTCTTAGAATGGGCTTGAGGTCACGATGCACTACTTGAGTTTGGAGACCCACGGTTGAGGGTTTCACGCAGGTTGTGCACGTCCTTCTCTTGTATTGTGCACGAAAGGCTGACCCAAGGGGAGCATGGGATCAATTCGCACGGTAGAGGAGCTATGTGCGGCTTGGTGCTTCTTTGCTAAGGGTGCTGTGGTTGACAGATTTGTGTGGCGTGGAGCACTTAACGGGGCAAAGCTACACGCAACTAATGCTAGGTGTCGTGCATTCGGATTCTTTGCCCTTGCGGGGTGACTCTTCACAAGGCTTACTTTGAAGACCCGCACTGAGTTCACAGCCGTTGACCGCGGGTAGTTCATTGCCACAGAGGGTTTGGGGTTTGAGGCTTCGTGCAACAAAGGATTTCGCGCATGGTGTTCCTTGAGATTGAGCGCAGTGGCGGTGGTTTACTTAGGGTCATTGCTACTTGCTGGTTGCTGATTTCTTTGCTGGTTAGTCTAAACTTGATGGAGAACCCTTCCCACCCTGGAGATTCATCTAGGGCGAAGGTGAAAGAGTCCTACCGTAGTCTCCCACCTCTGTATACCAAAAGTGTTGGACCTGTTAAGCCAGTTATTGGATTGCAGGGCAAAGTATTCGTTGACACCTCATAGAGTAGTGACTTGTTATACAGCAATGATCTCACGGTGATGAAGGATCTTAATCATACATCAACAAGGTCGTCTTCTTCCCCTAATTAACACAACCCCAACCTGTGGAGAGGCACCAATCAGAATTGAAGAAGGAAGCCAAGGAACCAAATCACCATAGAAATTTATTCTAAGGCAACTTGATTATCAAAGATAAAATAGACAAGAGGCTAGATGGTCTAAGTCCATGTTCTTTCAAGAAACAATGGGAGAAAATTCTCACAATTTGTATTCAAAACCAAAACGGCCAATTCTCAAATCTCTAATCTGATCCCTTTTGTCCAGCACACATTGTCTTTCTATAGCTTGGAACATCCCTCCAAGAATAGGAAAGGTCAACAGACCCTCATAACTACAATTTATGAGAATAACTCCACTACATGTACCAAGACTCACTAAATATAGCAATAAATACAAAACAAACAAAAAGACAAAAATAGACATCACTTGATGGCGGATTTTTGGGTGATAAAGGAATAATCAAAAAGATGTGACAGATTTGATGCTTTGCCAAACATTTGCCCCAATGCTAATTCTCCATGTGTCAAACATCTTTCTCTTGGCTGAATAGGGGATCTCCATGTGGCTGCCATGTAGCTTTCAAATTATCTCCACCTAGCAATTCCCTTCATCCACTTGGCAAAGAACCATGCACTTGGACTTTTCATAATCACACTTCATGGCCTTGTTGTCATTTTGACCGATTGCTTCCCCTTGGCCGAATGCTTCCATGATTAAGTTCTGGAGCTCCCTTGCCTTGGCTCTTGTAATGGGCCCTCGATAGCTAGGTAATGATCGAGCTTCTTCATCATCCCCTCCCTCTTGAGAAGAATTCGACCTCGAATTTTGTCCTGAACCAAAACAAGGAGAAGGATCAGTAACATTGAAAGTATTGCTCACACCATACTCACTTGGCAATTTGATCTTGTAGGCATTATTGTTAATGCACTTCAAGACTTTGGAAGGTCCATCTCCTCTAGGCTGTGACTTTGATTTCCTTTGGATAGCAAGCCTTTCCTTCCTCAAGTGCACCCAAACTAAGTCACCTGGTTCAAATACAATTGCCTTTCGGACTTTGTTAGCATGTGATGCATATGATTTATTTTTATTTTCAATATGTAACTTAGCTTGTTCATGCATTTTCTTCACGAATTCTGCCTTACTCTTACCATCAAGAGATGCGATATGCTCAACGGGTATTGGGGACAAATCTAAGGGAGTGAGTGGGTTAAATCCATATACAATCTGAAAAGGTGAATACCCTCTAGATGAATGCACAACTCTATTATATGCAAATTCGATATAAGGTATGCATTCCTCCCAAGATTTTAAGTTCTTCTTAACAAACCAAACCAAACCAAACCAAACCAAACTAAGTCTTTTCCCACTAGGTGGGGTCGGCTATATGGATTTGACGACGCCAATTAAATCTGTTTTGGGCCATGTCCTCCGTTAGATTCATATAGATAAGGTCATGTCTAATTGTTTCTTTCCAACTTCTCT
>QLOD02135931.1:0-21067 GCA_003260245.2 Sideroxylon spinosum | reverse complement strand
ATTAACTATCATTAATCATATTATTTGTCAAAAACAATTTAATAAATTGTTTTTATATTAATTTAACTAATTAAATTTAATTATAAATTAATATAATTTAGTTAATTAATATATTTAATATAATTTTATATAAATAAAAATAATATGTTGTTAATTTAATATATTCATATATTTTTATATTTTAATAAAATATTCTTATACTAAATAATATATTTGACAATAAGGATAGTGGCGACGGTGAGAGACGATGATCGGATGTTGATGGCAACCAATGGACGGTAGTGGTGTTTAATGGTTGTAAGTGGTAATATTTATGTAAAAAAGTGAAAACGTGAGAAAACACAATTTCTATATTTTCATTATTTTAAAAAATTTTAAAAACAGTTTTCACTTTTTTAAAAATTGAAAGCTAAAAACAAATTTGCCAAATAAGTTTACATGTTCAGTTTTCCTAAAAAAAAATAAAAGCAAAAACTAAAAACCAAATAGCTGCCAAACAATCCCTAAACTGTAATTTTATTTTTACTAATGACAAATTTTAACTTCGCCTCTATACTAGCAAAGTGAATTAAATGGGTTTTAACAAGTCCTATTTAACAACCAATTGCACCTATTTATAAATGGGTGTTTATAAAAGATCCAATAATAACCCAACTAATAAAATAACAAGACCCAAACCCATTTGTTATAGATATAATTGGGTAGGTTGATGGGTATGGTTCACTTTGCCACCCCTAATAATCACATAAATCAATAAAATATTTTGTTTTTTTACCTTAAAAAAAAAATCATACTAGGTATTGTCACTTCAAATTCAGTACCTGTATCCATCAAACAACGAGTAATGCATCCATCATTCAATATTTTTAAGGTAAATTACACATACCTCCCCTTAACATTTAGGCCTCGTTTGTTTGAGGGATGTGAACACCGGATGAGGATGCAGCGTCCGTAGGACCCACAAAGGTGGTGTTTGATTTGCAAACTGAAGTACAGGATGTATCATTTCGACGAATGATTTATCTGTAGTTTTGCAAGATATGGTAGCCAAGGGGGTCTATGGGATTGGTAGTTGGGGAAGCTTGGATAATGTGGTAAGTTACAATTTTGCCCTCAGCATGTGATTTTCAAACAAAGCTCAACGTCTCTTTTTGCCCTTATGTACTTTTCTCGACATCAACTGAATCATCTTCTCCCCCATGGTTCTCCCATCAGCGCCAAAAGCACTTATTTTCATTAGAGAATATATTCGCTAAGTAGATTTGTCTTCAATCCTCCTACCTACCAAGTTTCTCTCCGCATCTCAAATTGAATCGTCATTTCCCATCAACAGGGTTCTCCCATCAGCGCCGAAAGCACCTGTTTTCATAAGAGAATATATCAGCCGAGCAAACTCGTCTTTAATCCTCCTACCTACCAAGCTTTAATCTGTTTATATAAACTAAAATGAACCTTTAATGAGCAAAGTCCTGAAGCATCGAAGCATCTCTATTAGTAATTGTTTCCTGATAGCAGTTTTTTTAATTTTTCCTTCTGTTCTCAAGAACTCTATTTAGTTTTGATTTTTAATTTGATGATTTATGTTGTCTTTTATTTTCCATTGATGCCTTGTCGACCTAGGTTGAAAAAAAAGATCTCTTCAATTTTGTATGGTCTAGGCTAATTTGATAGATCAAATCGGTTGTTTGAACACACCAGTTTTTAGGTATGCTTCAAATCTGTTCTATTTCGTTTGGTCTTGGGAAATTATGCTATTTATATATTCATAGAAATGATAATGAGATTTATGTTACTTGTTCTTGTCGGCATCATTATTTAGATATTTGTTATCTATTTTTTTTTTCTTTTAGGCTGTATAAGGATACCTTTCAATTCCATTATCATTTTTGCAGATCACTTTATTACTTTAATTCCTTATTAGAATTGGACAGATCAATTTATTTCCTAATTTTCCTTGTTTAGAATTTGCTAGGACAGTTTATTTCTTTTTATTTTTTTAATTTATTTGTACACTCAATTAAAGAGAAACCAAAATATTTTGTTTCAAATATGCTTTAAGCATTCAAGAGCTGAAAGATTGAAAGAACCTTCAAATAACAAGTGTTGGGTATTCTATGTGAACTATAGAACCCTAAAAATTGCTTTTCAATAAACTTGTATTCTATTTTAGTTTTTTTTTTTTTTTTAATGGGTATTTTGGGTTCCAAACCTTAATTTTCAGGTTATATCCATGTTCTTTAAAAAAGGTGCTTAGAACTGAATTAATAGTTAGATTACCTAAACTCTATGAACCAATAAATTCAATAAATAAAAAATATCTATTATTTCTTTCTCGTTTCTTTTTGTTATTGATTTTAGGAATTTTAAGAATCAAAACTTTCAATTTGTGGCTTGAATAGATTTTTCTAAAATAAATTTAAAAAACACAGAATTATTTATATATCAAATACAGAAATACTTCTTTTTAATGTGACTGATATAAAAATATAAAGAGTTATTTATCTTTACACCCTCTGTACTTGGGCCCAATTACACTTTTACCCCCTTAACTTTAAAAATGTACCATACATAAAAGTGCAACAACAGACGTTGTTATGTTAAGTTGTAAAAAGTCATTTTTTTCCATTTTATAAATAAATCGAAACGATCCCTAACTCAGGTCCCACATTCACCCAACTCCACTCCTTCAACGTCTTTGACATCAAGTGTATCCCCCTCCCCCCCCAAAAAAAAAAGCCTTAGGTGCTTTTACATTCAAATCCGAGATGGATTTGGAGCAACGGTCCACCATCTCCAACCACAAAGCACCCAGATAGCAATCATCTGCAACCTTGAAGCACCTTGATAGCGACCGAGCACCACTATGTCTGATCTACCATCTCGAACCACGAGATAAATGTTCATTAATGTATCACATGTAAGAGAAAAGTACTATATAATATTTCCTTATATGTGTATCGTTTGTCTTTGGCTAAAAAATGTATTGTCCATTAAAGTTTCCTGGTATGAGACACATAACCAACACATGGGCAACCAACACATGGGCCCCTTTGGGTATCTTCTGTATTGAAGTCAAATTGTCTTATATAGTATAAAACTAATTACTTTTATTACAGATTTGAATATTTGATTTTGGGAGACTAAAATTACTTTTTTTTGCTGGTATTTATTTTGCTACATGTAGGCTGGCTAATTTGAAGACACTTGAGCTGTATCATGGTGGGTTTTTTGAGCAAACTCCTCAGGGGACCATCTACAGAGGGAGCACAGTTGAGTATTTAGAGCGGTTTGATCCAGAACTTTTGAGTTTTATTGATTTACAGTCTTTATTTTTTGATAAAAGGCATCCACGTACTAGTAGAATGTATTATAGGATACCTGGTATGGAATTGATTGAGGGGTTAAGAGAGATTTCATCTGACAGGAATGTTCTAGCAATGTGTAGTTGTTATCAGGCTTTAACTGTTATGGTGATTTACAATGTAAAGCATTCTGAGCCATTGCAGAATGTGTTATAGGATGGTGAAGTCTTGAAAGGGTTAGCACCTTAGCCATAGAAGGCCTCAGGCCAGCTACTGAGAATAAAGTAGAAAGTGAAGTGGAGAATATTGGGACTCATGTAGCTGAGAAGATTCCTCCAAATGATGGGAGCGGTGTGAATGAGGGGTAGCTTTTAATGATGACGAGTATGAAGTTACTGAAGATATTAGTGATGATGACGACTCAACTAAGAGTAACAACCTTAGTTGGTTAAGAGAAGAAGTAGAAAATGATTCTGTTGATAATATTATCTGTGAAAAAAATAATAATGAGACTCCTACTGAAATAGGACCACAATAGCAAGCTGGGAAGGGACTTGGACAGGATGAAGAGTGGTTATCTAACCTTAGCACAGACAATGAATTGAACTTCCCCAAGAGCTCAGATAGTGAGGAGGATAGAGTCCATTTTCCAGAGTTCAATGAGGATGTTGATATGGCCAACCCTAATTCAAGGGTTGGTATTAGATTGAAAAATATTTACGTGTTTAGGAAGACATTAAGAGAGTGGTTGGTGAGAAAAGGCTATGACCTAAAGTTTATAAAAAACGAAGCTGTGAGAGTGACAGGCATTTACAAGATGGAGTGTGGGTTTCGTATCCATGCTTCACCTATGTAAGGTGAGAGAACATTTCAAATTAAGTCACTACAATTGAAAAACAACCGCGGGAGGTCCTACAATAACCATTTTGTAAACTTGAGGTATCTCTTTAACAAGTATTTGGAGAAGCTTAGAGATAATCCTGCAATCGGAATTGAGGCTTTCAAAATGAGGTTAATAGGGATTTGGTGGTAGATGTAAGTAAACATCAGGTGTATAGAGCTAAAAGAAATGTGAAAGAGACAATCGAGGGTGACATTAGGCAACAGTATGCCAGGCTTAGAGATTATGCAGCCATTGCTATGTTGGATAATCCACATACAATGTTATAGGTTCTTGAATGGTCGTAAGCCTATAATTGGGTTGGATGCATGCTTTTTGAAAGGGGTTTATGTAGGGCAGCTACTCAGCGCATTTGCTAGAGAGGAAACGAGAACATGTTCCCACTTGTAATCATAGTTGTTAAGGCCGAGAATAAAGACTTATGGACTTGGGTTTTGGAATTACTTCTTGATGATATTGGTAGTGCTGAAAATATGGGCTGGTGCATTATATTAGAAAAACAGAAGGAGCAGGAAGCCCCATTCACCTAGTTGATGCCCACTACTAAGCATGGGGAAAGATCGATTGAGACTTCATCATACTTGAGGGTTGCCTTCTCTGACATTGTCTGGATAGCTAGCTATGAAAAGCAGTATTTTGTTTGAGGCACAGATATGCAACTGTTTCAAAAAAATTAAAAGGCGAGGAGTGCCTTTGGAAGGCAACATCTACATGAACTTTGAGTAAGTTCTAGAAACACATGAAGGAGATGGCTAGCATAGACAAAAAGGCACTTGAGTGGCTATAAAAGATTAATGCCAAACTACAGATTCGATCCCATTTCAGCATAAGGTGTAAGTCTGACATCCTCGTCAATAATATGAATGAGTATTTAAATAGCTATATCCTAGAGGCTAGGACAAGCCCATTATCAGTATATTGGAATGGATTAGGAGAAAGTTAATGAGCCGGTTTCAAGTTAAGCGACAAGGGATGGAAAAATTTAATGGGGACATATGTCCTCGGATTCAAGAGAAATTGGAGAGTAATAAGGTGGTTGTGAGAAATTATTTCCCATTTTTTGTGGATGAATTAAAATTTGAGGTTAACTGCATGAGAACAACATACATTGTTAATTTGGTTAAGATGACATGTGGATGTAGTATGAGGGACCTCACAGGCATACCATACAAACACGCCATCAATGCCATTTACATGCACAAGCAAAATTTGAAGGAGTTTGTTCATATCGACTACCAAAAAGAGGCATACTTGATCACTTACAAATGTATGATTAATATTGTGCCTGGGGAACATGATTTGTGCCAAACTGGAATGGAGCCGATCTCCCCTCCTTATGTGAGGAAACAAGCTAGTAGACCACCTAAGATGAGAACAAAAAATCAGAATGAGCCAACAAATTTACACAGAGTGTCGAGGAAATAAAGATTTGTGGTTTCTACACATTGTCTTTCTAAAGGCCACAACATTAGGTCTCGCAAGCTTGGTCTACAACAGAAGTCAAAGATGAAGAAAAACACAAGCAGTAGGAGGGATTGAGCAGGTAAACTGCACCTTCATTGATTTGTAATTCTGTTTTTTTTAAATATGTTAATAAATTTCATTGTGTATTTAATTTGATGTCATTTGTTTTGTTGTGTTAGTTCGCAAGTGCCGCAGATTGATCCTCAAGTGCCATCTACATCCTAAAATTTCTAAAAACTATTTCTCTCATATCTGCTGCTGGATGACTGTTAGTTGGTGGCCTATTTCTAATATATTTTTTTTTTATCAATTTTGAAGTCTATTTTTTATTCTATTGGTGCAAAACTATTTTTTGTTGTATTGACCTACGTTGGTAGTGGATAGACACCAATGGGCAATAACTCTCAGACAGAGACTACTACTCAGGTACAGAATATGTTTTCAATTTGCTATGAAATATGTTTTTTCTATTTTGTTCTGTATGTAATTTCTTGTGAAGCTATTATGTGTTCCTGTTTTTGTTAGTGATCTACTGGTCTTAAATTATTTGTGAAAGCTGCTTTTGATGATCTGTTTTTTATTTTTATTTTTTATTTTGCTTGTAAGTTAATTTTCAAACAGAAAATGTGTGTTTTCTAGAATGCTTAGGCTGGCAGTGCACAGACACAGCGGACTCCTCATATTCCACAATCAGCAGTTACCTTTGCTTCTCAAGCTAGATCTTATTCATAGGTAGATAAATTAGGAGTTGGTTGTCCATTATATTAAGTTTATTTTGTTTTCATACATTTGAAGTAAACATTGTTTACTTTTGTAGCTAACCAAATTGCCAAGTAGTGGTGGGAAAAGGTATTCATTAGGGCCAAGAACAATGAGACCAACTGGACCAGTTTGAGGTTGGACTGATGGGGTTAGAAATGAATTTGAGCAGCCGATCAATCTGAGCTGACTATATGAATGCTGATAACTGTTTTGCATTTATGTTGCTGACTTGTGGAGTGCAGTAAAAAAAAACCTACTATGTTCTTTTCTGCAACTGATATTCTTTTGTAAAGGAAAAAAATGCTATGTTGAACTATGTTTTTGTAAAGGATAGAAAAAATAGAAATTACGATAACATTGTTGCCCATATTGATAGTTGCTCAGTTTTTTTTGCAAATTGTTGGTTGTTAGAAGTTACCTAAATTTTGGTTATTTTATGTTCATTTAGGTATGCCTATTGATTTAGCCAGTGACTGTTTTTTATTTTGTGTTACTTCTAACATATCAGATGATGAAATGTAGGTTGTGGGTGGAATGTTGGTTGTTGGTGGTATCAGTTGTTAGTGGTATGTTTTGGGCTCTGTTTTTTAGCAACGTAGGTTGGGTCTTTATTAAAAAAATGGGTAATATAGGTTGTTGTTTGAGCAAATGTTGCTACTATATTTTTCTTGGCATTGACCAAGTTTCAATCTATTTGTTGCTGGTAGTGCAGCAATGGCTGCTCAAAATACATTAAAGCAATTGGCACCAAACACACTGCATTAATAATAGAAATAGGATTCTTCATTTATAATAACTCTGTATATCCATTACAATTGTAGTAGTCATCCACTAAACTAATTTTTCAACAAAAGTGTACAGAGTGCATAAGTACCTAGCTAACAAAATTTGGATAAAAAATTAAAAAAAAATCAACTACCATCATCAAAATACACAACTTCCTATCATAATATTGTTACTCTATTTGTCATTGCCAGGGAAAAGTAGATACATTAACAATAGCCCAATCCCCATCTAAGTTTCAACCAAAGTAATCTTATATATCCCTTTCCTTATATTACACTTCTTCATATCCTTCTCCGATGTCTCAATTTTCTCTAAAATATTTGGAACCATCTCTTTTTCACACTCACATATTTTTGGGTAAATCCATCTAAAAAAACCACAACTTGAAGTATCTTGCAAATTCAATAAATATAAACGTAAATGTTTATATAAAAATCTGTCATAACAAATTCATTGTATAACAATTATTAAATATAACAATTGTAACCAAATATTTGAAATCATTTTACTCTAACAGGATTTTACCTAAAAATTCATGCCCAGACTCATTCATGCAAATTTACCTAACTCATCCATTACAAAAATGCAAACCCAAAAATTCAAACCTAAAAATTCAAAAATTAAAAATTTCAGAATCAAAAATTATTTTTATCTAACAATTTACACTAAAATTCTTAATTCATTTTACCAAAAAATCTTAAATCGTTTTACCCAAAAATTGATACATAAAACGAAACCATACCACGCATTCTCCCACTAGGTGCGGTGGGTTATATGGATTTGACGACGTTAATCAAATTTTATTAGGGTCACGTCCTCCATTAGATACATGGAGTCAAAGTCATGTTTAATAGTTTCTTTTGAACTTCTCTTAGGTCTCGCTCTCCCTCTCCCTCTTCCTCTCCTACTCCTGGCAATCTTTACGCTTTCATACCTTTTAATCGGTGCCTCCATTGGACACCTTCTAACATGTCTGAACAATTTTAAACGATTTTCTCTTATTTTATCTTCAATCGGGTCTATTTCTACTTCACCTCTAATCTCTTCGTTCCTAATCCTATCTCTCTTTATGATCCCGCACATCCATCTTAGCATTCTCGTCTCCGCAACTGCCATCTTTTAAACATGATTATGCTTTACTACCTAACACTCTGATCCATATAACAATGCTAGTCTTACTGTTATCTTATAATATCTTTCTTTCAACTTAAGGAGGACTTTTCAATCACACAAGACCCCTGAAGCACTCTTCCATTTGGTCCACTCGGGCTGAAACCTATGACATACATCAATATCAATCTCTCGATCCTGTTGTACCATAGATCCAAGATACCTAAAGTTTTCTTTCTCTATAATCTTTTACACGCCCAAAGTTACTTCTATGCCACCAGTTGTCCAACTTTGGCTAAAAATTCATTTCATATATTCTGTTTTGCATCGACTTAGCCTAAACCATTTTGTCTCTAACATTTCCCTCCACAAATCTAACTTAGCATTCACTCTTTCTATCATCTCATCTATTAACAAGTATGGGCTTAACGCTGAACCTTGATATAGACCAGTCATGACAAGAAATTTATTAGTCTCTCCGCCAGTCGTCCGTATAGATGTTACGGCTCTATCATACATGTTTTTTATCGCCTCAATATATACAACACATACTCATTTCTTTTCTAATACCCTCCATAGAATCTCCCTAGGAACTCGGTCATAGGCCTTTTCCAAATCAATGAACACCATGTATAAATCTTTTTGAACTTCTCTATAATGTTCCGTTAACCTTTTCAGGAGAAAGATAGGCTCCATGGATGATCTTCCAAGCATGAAACCAAATTGATTCTTTGAAACATTTGTTGTTCTTCTTAGTCTTCTCTTAATAATTTTCCCAAATTTTCATCATATGGCTCATTAATTTAATCTCTTAGTAGTTCACACAGTTCTGAAGAACTCCTTTGTTCTTATATCTGGGAATAAGGATATATTTTTTTATGTATCAGGCATCTTCTTGCTCTTTAACACTACATTAAAAAGGTTTGTCAACCAACTTATGTCATCCTCCTCCAACAACCTCCAAACCTCAATAGAGGATACCATCTAACCCAACCACTTTCCCATTCTTTTTCCTTTTTAGTACTTTTTTTACTTCTTTTCTACTGATTATTTGATTCAATTCTTCCCTAGAAGTGGTAAGAGGCCCCAGTTATATGTCACTACAATTGTTTTCATTAAATAACATTTAAAAGTATCTCTTCTAATGTTCTCTTATCTTCTCTTCCTTTACGAACACCTTTTCATCCTCATCCTTAGTGCATTTAACTTAGTTTAAGTCTTTAGTCCACCTATCTCTAGCTTTCGCAAGCTTGAATATCTCTCATTCGTCTTCTTTGGTGTCGCGTCGCCTAGATAGCTCCTCGTATGCATTTGACTTAGCCTTACTAACTGCCTTTTTGGTTTCTCTTTTCGCTTCTTAATACATTTCCAAGTTCAGTTCATTTTGATCATTTTGTCAAGATTTAAAACGCTCTTTTTTAACTCTTATCTTATCTTGGATAGCCTTGGTCCACCACCATGCCTTTTTCTAGTGTTGGAGCATTCCCATTGGATTCTCCAAAGACTTCTTTCCCTACCCTCCTAATACACTCTGTTACTTTATCCCACATATTATTTTCACTCTCATTTACCCCCCAGATGTCTTCCTTTAGTACTATTTCCCGTAATGCTAATTGCTTATCACCTTTCAAGTTCTACCATTTAGTTTTTGAGCATCTGTACAACTTCTTTTTCTAGTCCACCTTTGGAGCTGCATATCTATGTTCAACAATCTATGTTGTGAAATCAAGCTCTTCCCCGGTATAACCTTGTAATCTTTACAATCCAAGCAGTCTCTTTTTCTAGTTAAAAAGAAGTCAATCAATGACCTTAAGGAACCACTCTTATAAGTTACCAAATGTTTTCCTCTCTCTTCCTAAAAAATGTGTTCGTCACTATCAGATCATAAGCCACTGTAAACTCCAAAATATCATTTCCTTCTTCGTTTTTTACCATCGTATCCATATCCCCATGTACTCCAATGCATCCATCTACGTCACGTCCTACATGACCGTTTAAATCTCCTTTTATGAACACCATCTCTCCTTAGGGTATCTCTAGTAGCACTCCTTCCAAGTCTTTCCCAAACTTCTCATTATGTCCATCTCCTAAGCCCACCTGGGGGGTGTAAGCAATAATTACGTTCACTATGTCTTTTCCTAACACTAACTTAATTTCAAATAATCCTATCTCCATAGCATTTTCTATTAATTATATTTTCCTTTAGCTCCTTGCTTACCCCTATGTCTATCCTATTCCTCAATCTATTATGTCCCGTATACCATAACTTATACCCAATCCTCTTAATCTCTTTAGCTTTCTGTCCCTCCCATATTATCTCTTGCAAGCAATCAATTATGATACGTCTCATTTCTATTGTATCCACCACTTCCTTAAGTTTCCTGTTAGGCTCCCAATATTCCAAGTACCTAATCTCACCATTTTATTTTGGACTACTAACCTTATCTCCCTCACTCTTCCAAGAAAATGTGAGGACCCTTGTCTATTTAACACTGTACTCAGGCACTGATGCAGCAGTCCTTGCTCATTTATCACTGTACTAAGACCATACAGCGCGTCGCTAAGTAGGGGATACCCCCACGAAATTTCATTAGGTCCCAAATCCATGAATAAATCCGACTAAGCATTATGCTGGTTGTCGGCTATCTAACTCACAACCCTCATTCTTTGTCCAGGCTTAGGATCGGCTATGTCAACGATATCCCAACATAGGCGGAGTTTCAAAAATTGATACATAAATGCTTATATAATTCTATCCATGCCAAAAAGCTTATCCCTGATCTTTTATATCTTCCACAACCTAAAAATCTTCTGCCCAGGTTTGCTTCAGTCCAGGATGCTCGTACGCGAGCCACTATACCGTAATAACATTTTTGCACAGAAAACCTTGAACGAGAAGATTGGGAAGAAGACAGCATTCTCTTTCCTTCTGTGTTAAATCGGTGACCTTCATTTACTATCCCACAATAGCTCGTAGTTTGCGAACAGAATTTTTGGCTGAACGAAGAAAACAATGAAGAGATTCCCAAGTAAGCTTCCTTTTTTTTTGAACTCCGTAGGGTAGATTAGTCATTTCAAATTGATATTTTTAGCCAACTTCTCAACCTAATATGCGTGTAGGCCATGCACAGTTAAATCTCACGGATTTATCTGTTGTTGCACTTCTATGTATAGTTAAGGGGTATTAATGCTTATTTTTAAAGTTAAGGGGGTGAAAGTATAAATGGGCCTAAGCACAAGGGGTGTAAAGGCAATTAACCTAATTATAAATTTCATCTTTCCCCCCAGTCATTCCTTGATATTGTTTTAAATTTGTCTTATTAGCTTATCTTTAACTTATGCGATCCAGAACTTGTGATATTTGTGTTCATGATTGCTGAGATCTTGGGCATTTCATGTCTATGGCTCTGATCTTAGGAAAATTTTCAAGTTAAAATGTGCAGTCCATTATAGCATATATTCTAAAATGTGTTGTCTGTTGCTGAGATCTTATGAATCCTTTTTTTTAAGATAGATTCTAGACAAAGAAACGACCTGCAGTTAAAAGGATTCATCCTACCATCTACTGTATCTGTAGAATTTTGAGGCATAGAATTATTGCTTAGTAACAATGATGTCCTAAGCCAAAAACTTGATTACATTTGTTCAACTTAGAAGAGTGTTAAATACAACAAAAATGAGAAACAATTATGAGAGACTGGTTAAGAGTGTTAAATACAATGAGAATGAGAAACAATTATGAAAATCTGGTTAGCATTTAACAAAATTCAATTCAAGTGTTCAAAAGAATGAAATGAAATAGGAACATATGCACCTACGCCAAAACGCATCATGCATTTTTTGTTTAAAGCCATATAATCTGCTTCAGTATAGTGCAAACTTGAATATCTCATATACATCTCTTATTAAAATATTTACGACGTGTACTTTTATCTTTGGAATGTTTAGGACTTAGTCATAACTTTCTAAGCATAATCAATATTTGGATAGGGATACTTTTTATGCCATCAAGTTTTACTTAAGAATATCTATTATCTATATGTTCAGTTCAATGTTCATTTTTGCTTAACACCATCTACTTATGTGGTTTAAACAAGTTTCATATGTCTAGCTAGATAATAACAATTGTGTGGATGGTAGTATGGAGAACATTGACACTTAAGTAAGCATTCAAGTATTTGTATCTTCCATTTTTGCAAGCATGTGGCATGTTTATGGTTTTCATCCATGCTGTATTAGGCTAACTTCCTATACGAGGCCCTTTTATAAGGAGACCAAATCTGTATTTGGAATAGATTGAGCACATTAATAGGTTGGTGCGAGATAGTGACTGAGAATGCATTAATCAACTATGCAAAGATAGACGTACGTACTTCAATTATGTTTGTGTTTCCAAAGTATTGGCGTGTCTCATTCCAAGTGTGTCTCATTATAGGAGAAAGTTGCTATGTTTTTATATGTTATCTCCCACCACGTGAAAAATAGAGAAGTCAAATTTGATTTTAGGTGTTCAGATCAAACTATTAATAAATATTTCAATGAAATTCTAAATGGGGTGCTAAGGCTTCAAGTAGTCCTACTTAAGTCACTAGAGCTAATAAATGCGAACTTAACGGATGTTAGATGGCGACGGTTTCAGGTATAGTAATGTTGTCACCTTAATTTGATTGGTGTAATATTGTCAACTGTCACCTTAATTTGATTGTCTTATACTTTAACAACTTTAAATTCTGTCAGAATTGCTTGGGGCATTAAATGGGACCTATCTTAAGGTTTGTGTTGGAGCTGAAGATCTGCCTAGGTATAGGAAACGAAAATGAGATATAGTAACCAATGTGGTTGGGGTATGCTCTCTGGATATGCAATTTACATATGTCTTACCAAGGTAGGAAGGGGCTACTGCTAATATTAGAGTGCTTAGAGATGCTGTTACTAGACCAAATGGATTGAAAGTGCCTACTAATACAAATATATACATCTAATTAATTTAATTTAGAGTAAATTTATCAAAATGCAGTGGGCTAAAACATTGGGTATCAATTTATCAGGTGATTACTGCTTAGTTGATGCAGGATATACCCATGGGCAAGAGTTTTTACCACCGGCCAACGTTATCACTTGTCCTTATGGTGAAAATGTGATGCCTCAACGAGTCTTGAGGAATCTTTTAATATGAAGCACTCCAAGGCCGATAATATGATTGAACAGTGTTTTGGGTTACTTAAAATAAGATGGGGCGATTCTTAGGAGCCCTTCATTATTCCCCATTCGAACCCAAGTCCGGATTATTACTACCTATTACCTATTACATAATCTTATTGGACAAGCTATGGCCATTGAACCTATAAAAGCTGAATTGATGTAACGTAGACCCAAATAGATTTAGGGGATGAATATATTACTATAGTTGAGGCATCTGATCAATGGACTGATTTGCAGGCAACTTTAGCTGTGCAAATGTACCATAAGTGGTTAGCTAATAGAGAGCAGAGTTACGCATCGTGGGAACCCCAAAATATCTAATATAATCAGAAGACATTAATTGTGAACGTAGACCATCCATACAATAAGTTAGTAAATTTGATAAACCTATGCACGTGTAATATGTTGTAAATTTTATAAGCCTATGCACGTGTAATATGCATAAATCCATGTACCTCTAGGAGCAATTTTTTGGTATCTTGTATGTTACAGTTGACTTCCACTATTTGTCTCATTGTATTTGAAATCTATCTAATCCTCTTACATATTAAATCGGAATGGCTAGCACTAGAAGTTCGAAAAGAAAGTGCAAATTTGGCACCTTAAAGTCAAGGAGATTTTGGTTGAAAAGAGAAGAGGAATATCTAATTGGGGTGATGAAGGAACTCCTTACTTTCTAATGGTAGCATGATAATAGACAGTTTAGGCATGGGTTTCTAGGAGAGGTAGAGAAGTGCCGTATGCAGGCTTTTCTAGGGACAAACCTATTAGCTTCTACTCACATCAAGTCGAAGTTAAAGCTATAGAATAAATAATATAATATGCTCATCACCAGGTTGAGGATGAGTGGATTTATATGGAACAACACCGAAAAAATGATTGAGATGGATAGTGATGAAGTCTAGGAGAACCATGTTAGGGTGGGTATAGTTGTTTTAACTATTTATATGTGAATTAATTGTTTATACATATTAATTACTGTTTAATCTGGTATTGTAGAGAGTCCAATGCGAAGTAGATGCGCGAAAAGCCTTTCTCTTACTATGAAGATTGGTGTATACTTTTTGGACTGAATAAGGCCATATGAGACCTAACAGAAGTGCCAGCTGATGCAGTTGCAACGATTGCCATGGAAAGATATGAAAGAAATTATGAGATTGAAGGACCGCCATTAGAGGGTGATCCTTCAGTAGCCCTAGTGGAAGCGTCCCAGTCTACTACTAGGAACTTATCAAATGGAGGGGTTAGTCGAGTTTTGGGCGTAAGTGGGGTAGGAATGGTGGAGTCTCTCAGGGATTGGCTGACATGACTAAGACTTTTGAGAATTTTTTCATAGAAACCAATGCTATAATGTCAAACATTGCCCACCACATCGGGTACTGTCAGGACACTAAAGAGGCTAGGTAAACGATTAATGGAGAACATATGAAACTGCCCTTTGATAGGTCCCAATGCCTAAAAGCGGCGTCATTAATTGTAAGTGATGCCCAATGACTTGACTTATTTTTTAGCCTACCAGAGGACAATTGGATTGAGTGGTTGTACTTGTTGCTTGGTGGGTTCCTATGACTAATGGTGTACCTACTGGCCAAGGACTGATGTGAACTTGTTTAATTTGTTATTCCAATTTAGTTGCTATTAACCTTTATTTTTTAATTTTTCTTTCTTAAAGACTGATGTGAACTTATTTAATTTTGTTGTTAGTTCATTTGTATTCCAAACCAACATAGAATGTAATTCTAACTGCTTATATAATGTTTTATAATGCACTTGGACTTATAACTTAATCGTGTTCTCCATAGAATCTCAAGCAAGCAAAAGTATTATGTCATGATTGTTGGTTGCCAGCAAGCTATTTACACATCTTGGGATGATTGTACTGCACAAGTATTGGGTTATTCAGGTTCGAAATATCAGAAATTTCCATAGCGAGAAGCGGTTGAGGCAGCATTGGTACAATTCATCAATGGGAACTGAGAGAATTTCTCTCAGTTTGCTGCTCATTCACGTGTACCGGCTCATGCCTCGATGTCATATACAAGACTGCCACTTCCCCCTTCTTTATGTTACGAAAGCCGATTGGTTCCATTTAAGCTCATGCTTGATTGGAGTTTTATTATGCATGACCTTCTTCCTTGGTTTTAAATTATTGTCTTAACTTTATTTGGATGCTTTATATGGTTTTAAATTACCTATGGTGTTAACCTTGTTATTGGAAATTTTAATATGCCAATGTGGGGTTTCTTAGGGTATTGTCACAAAATTTTGGCAAAAGCTTATTGTGGAAATACTTAACTATAGTGTTGATCAAAATGTGGGGTTTATTATGGAAAAACTTAACTATAGTGTTGATCAAAATTTTGTAGCCACATTCTGTTTATTTTTCATAAACTTTCAACCATTTTGTATTATACTTCTATATTTTGGTATCCTATATGATAGATATGCTCACTACTAGAATTTATGACAAGGAGATGTTACTGAAGCCCTCATTTTATAGATGAGATATGGGCGATAGCTCTAGCAGGGGCTTTTGCTTTCAATGGTACCTGAAATCTTTTTTTTAAAAAACATCTTTTTCCATTGGACTAGCCTTTCTTTTTTCTTTTTCTTTGTTTGTTTGTTTTGTTTTGTGGGTGCATTTCCCATTATAATTGATATCTTTTGTTTTAGAGTTACAAATTACTATGTTTGCTAAAGTAGCATTGTGAACAATCTGATCAGTATCTTGGATGGTATGAGATTTCTAATTTATTTAACTTGCCTTTTGTAAGTCCAATTGTTGAGATTTCTCAAATTCTTTAACTGTAGCTATTTAGTTAGTATTTCTCGATGTAGTTGATTTGTGTTTTATCTTCAGCTCCTTGTTCTTAGTTCTGTTCAGCAATTTAAAATTCTTTTTTTTAATGGTTAGATTGCTGGACAGTAATTCATTATTATGGATTATTTTATATAAGAATCAATTCCATGAACCTATGGTTTGAATTTTTAATATTACGTGGATAGTTGTAAAATAATTGATAGATAAAGCTCGATTGTTAATTCATTTTGTAAAGTGCAATAACCTTCTAGAGTCATCGTTGAGCATAACATATGATTAAAAGAGAACTTTTTTTCTCATCTGCAGCTGATTATAAAGGTACTCTCTTTCTCATATGTTTTTTGACTGTTCTAAGGTTGCCATGAAGCTAAAGTCTGAATTATGTGTGAATAGGAAGTGGTCAGCTCCTAGATTCCACCTATCAGGAGAGTGGCTGCTACCAAAGATGAGAAAGAGAATGCAATGGGATATGGATTGCCTTCCTCTCACATTCCTAACATAGTTTTTTTTATCAGGGTTTGAATAAATCTATATGGATTCCTGCACATTTTTCCATATTGGTTTTTATAATTAGTTATTCTCATTGCTTACTGTATTTTTTTTAAAGGTTATAAATTGTTCAAAAATTATAGTTAATTAATTAATTAATTAGCACATATTTCAGCTTATTTAAATGTCATTTGTATTGGATTGTCTTATTATGTCCTCCAATAAATTTCTTCAAGAAAGAATCTACTGGAAGGGCTTACTACTTTGGAAGTAAACTTGCTTAAACTTACAGATGAGCTTCAGCAGAAAGCTCAATGAATACCAAATATGACCCATCCAGATGTTCCAAATGGAGGGGAAGATTGTTCTGTAATAAGAAATCTGGTACTTTCTTTCATATGATTTCTTTGCCTATCACTATTTCTTGTGAAAAATTATAAGTTTCTTCTTCATTTGACTTGCACCTTTTAGGTTGGTAAACCTAGCGAGTTTTGTTCCTCTCTTAAATATCACCTTCGACTTAGGAAAGATCTAGACCTCATTGATTTTGATGCAGTTGTTGAGGTATTCTTTTTGTTCAACTAATAAATTAGCATCTTTATTTCATTCGTATGGAAGCTTGGAAGTTGTTATGTACTATCTACTTAATATGAACTAGGATTGTTTACTGAAATATGGTTTATAAGGTTGTTTTGTCTAATTGATAAATTTTTTTAAGAAATTGTTTCCAAGTTCAAATGATTTTTGAGAATTGAACAGTAAAGAAAGAATATCAAATTAAATATGACCACCATGAGGTCTCACGTAGCTTTAGCTGCTCAAAAAGATATATTTTTAAACTTGTATCTCCAGTATATTCACTCTAGAAAACATGGAAGCTTACATAAATTCTCTATCACCTATTTTCATTCTCATGGTTGGTAGCGCATCCTTTTGCAACTTATAATACTGCCTGGTTGTTATTAAACAAATTAAGATCATATGGATTAATATTTCCTAAGTAAATGCCTTTGAGTTTGTGCATTCATTCCTTGAAAATAGAAATTTAAATGCATCATAATTAAATTTACCAATCTGATCATCGTTGGCTTTACATTCAATTAATAGATCTTGTGCTGCCCTAAACATTTTCTGCCAGAGCATTATTGACTTTTATATGTTCTAAATTTTTTTTATCTAGCTGGTGAAATTGAATGGTTCTTCTCATAAGCTAGCTATATTTTACTAGATATAGGCATTAAGTTTTTACCATATCAGTGGGAAACAAGCTGTTTAAGTACCCCACGATGGTGGTACTTTTTTGCATTTTGCATACAAGCCTTAGTCCCAATGGTTGCTTCTTGTTTTTTTTTTTTTTTCCAGATCCCTCTATTAGCTACTGGTCTCATTTCATCCTGATTCAACAAAACTGTTTTGTAATTTTTATTGTTTGTTTGTGTTTTTTTTTCTTAACTTTCATCGTGTATTTTAGGAGATCAGCAATTTTGATGAATGAGGGCACAGGGTTGTCCAAAGATTACGAGAATTCACCATCTGTTGAAGAATTTACTATGGTTCTCTAATGTAAACAAGGACAGAAGAGAATCGGGCATGTGTATCACAATTGGTCGAATCTCCTACTCCACCTTACATTCTTATCTTGGATTGTGTTAAGAGCTACATAGTCTCAAGACAAAGTTTTGATAGATTTCATCTAAACCTAGAACAAGCTTTGTACCACAACAATGGAATTTTTACTTTTTGTTTGATGGGTTTTATTTTCGATATCCAGAAAAGAGAACAGTGTTGTTTTTTGTTTGATGGAGCTGGTAATTTTTTTATACTAGTTGAGATTTACTTTAATTTTCTTTTTTTTCTTTTTAGCATTTGGCTACTATTTTAGGCATCCAAATATATTTGTAAATTTGTAAACAAGAATGTTGTATGCACTATGGTGTCGTTTTTGTAAATTTGGAACGTAAGACAAATAATTTAGTTTTTTTGCTTCCAATCCCATATGTAATATCTTGTCAATCAAGCATGAGATTATAAATTCCTCAGCTTTATCCCGTCAGCCATCAAACATGGGATAGTTTTTTTGCTGGATTAGCTATATAGATTAAAAGACATATCTTCCTTAATTGTCCAGGGATGTATTATCCCTCATCATCCAGTCTAAATAAACAAACGTAACCTTAGATAATTATACTTACTACCTAAAACATTTTAAAGTTACCTATGTTTTCGTTATTTTGAAATGTTATTAATATTGATCCCAATTTGATAAAATTAACCATTAAGATTTAACAAAAAATCAAAATTTAGGGTTTTTTTCTCTATTTTATCCCTTTATTTCTCATATTTTCGTTCGTTTTCTTTAAAAAAAAATCCTCAAAATATAAGTAAAAAATAAGTAGAGCAAAAAAATTTTGGGGATTTTTTTTTTAAAGAAAACTAATGAGTATGTGATAAAATGAAGGATAAAAAAGGAAAAAATATCTAAAATTTTGATTAATTTCACTATTAAGTTTTGAAAGTTGATTTTACTAAAAATGTGTCAACATTAACAGTATTTTAACATAAGAGAGATAAGTATAATTTTTAAATATTATATGTAGTAACTTATATTTATAAGTAAAGTAAAATTTATAATTCATTACGGTTAGTAAGATGATTCATGTGATTTAAATGGCTTTAGAGTGGTAAATAGACATTGATTGCTTGATAATAAATTGGTTTAACATAAGGATATTTTGGAAACATTTGGCTCAGGGCATTCAGACCCTTGTCTAAATGGGACCACAATACGAACCCTTGTCCAAACGGGACTATCATGTGAAACCTTATCTGGATGAAGCAACCATGTGAATGACAGTCCAAATAACAAACCTGATTCCTGCTCAGACTATCACTCTAAATTTTTGGCTATCAATCACTTTACTTCTTTTCTATGGCTCAAGTCTAGTATCGTAAATGGATATGTAGCCGCCTAAGTCTCCTCTAGCCTTACTTTTCTTTAAGTATTTCAAAATTAACTATACCCAACGGGTATTCACTTCACTCTTGTCATTAGGAAAATGTATAGAGATTCTAATAACGGGAATTGATGGGTATGGAGATTTTAAGATTTCTTTGAACTTTCGATCGCTATACCCGTTTAAATATTTATTTATTAATTTATACATTCTTTTAATATTTACTTAATATATATATATATATATATTTTTTGTTTAATATATATAATATTTATTATATATATATAATATAATTTATAATTATTATTATATTTGGTGAGTAAACGGGGATTGGAATGGGGAATTCATTACCTAGCAGGATAGGTGTAGGAAATATTTTTATACCCATAGTGAGAATCGAGATGGGTATGAGGATGAGGATTGTTAAACAGGGACGGAGAAGGTCATACCTACCCCATATCTACTTTTCTTCCTCCCGAAGGATCTCATCTATATAACTATACATATACATTATATGATAATGTTTAACACAGGAAGAACACTTAATAGAGGAAGAAACTTGACAGTGGTAAGTGGTATTAAACCCAATTTCGTTTAAGTTCCTTTTGTATACTTTTAATTAGCTTAGCGTTGAACGAGTTAGAGTGGTTGCTTTGGTGTTAGGAACCTTGGTTTGAGTATGGTGGAGATGATGGCATTTTTGAATTTGCTGGAATATTGTTAGAAACACCGTAGCTTTTTTGAGTTTGGTAGAGCTGACGGCATTTCCGAATTTGCTGAAATATTGGTAGTAGCATTGTAACTTTTTCTCACTAAGTTTTTAAGGCCGGGATTTGTTGTATATGTTTTCATACACATGATCGCATTTACGTTGTCTAATTTTGTTAAATTTCTCACATTGTTCTGTGATGAACATGAAAAACCAAAGAAAGATGATAAAAATAGAAAATCTAAAATGTATGAGATAAAGTTTAAATTGACGACATAGAAATTTAATTGTAGTGATTTGAAATGAAAGTGAGTTGTTTTATATTAACAAAATTAGTCACAGAAGAATGAATTTAAAAATCAAAATGGAAAATCAAAACTAAAGCATGATTTTTTACACTGTTGGATAGCGGTCATACACATGATTGTGCTAACAGCCCATCGTCCAAAAGCCTGTCTGGACCTTAACCAGGCCCTAGCGTGCGAATGCCTGTGCGCACAACAAAGATTGATTTTTAATTATACTTAAATTTTCATTTTCTTAAACAATATGATTTTGATTCAATTT